>JAQFYT010002187.1:0-13611 GCA_034694925.1 Ceratophysella denticulata | reverse complement strand
GAAACTTGGCTTGGAGATCCCTGGTGCTTGGACATTCGAATAGGTGAGAGAGAGAGTCCAATTCACCACAGAGTCTAACGTTATACTTTAAACTGCCGTTATTTTCCAACCGATTTGGACGTTCGAGGTCTCGTTGGAAATCGGCATAGTGGCTGCTCATTAAATCGCTTAGTATGTGTTCCAGAACCGCTCGAAAGCGGCATTTCGGAATATGTATTCCGGAAATATATTTTTTGAAAAACCATAGTAAGCCATTTTTGATGACCAAATCGATTCTGATTCCAACGAGCTCTTTATTGTCGAAGTGCGTTGAGTCGTTTGGGCGGTATAATGCTTTCCGCCGAAGCAGTCGCGTCGACCATTCGATGGCAAAGTTGAAGGCGAGACAGCTGAATGAATGGTACCTAGTAGTCTAGCATTCCAAACAATGGCCGCGTTGCAACTGCCACCTCGTGTCAGAGATTCTTACATAGACCACTAGAACTTTTACTTAATTGTCGACGCTTCGAAGACACATTAGTGAATGTTAATAAAATATCATCGCAGAAATAATGAATTATAATGATAAATCATTTCAGTAGTTTAAGATAATTTACTCTAACAGTAGAAGTTGCGGCGCGGCCGCGACAGTAAATACGTGAATTGAAAGCGGATTGAGGATTATTATTACTGTTACTCAACAGAGCTACTTGTGGATATGGTGTGATGTTGCTGTATGTTAATGGTTATGGTTCAGTTACATTTACTTATCTTTCACACACATACAGCATACAAAGCTATCTAAGCTATATGACAATGACGAGCTCGTGTGATGGAATATTATCCATACTAGGTTAAATTTAGTCTGACATTGCGAGATGCACACGTGTTCCATGCAATACTTTGTAATTTGTAGAGTTTGGTGATGTGCTTAATTTTGGATTAACCTTCGGCATCTGTCCTTCAGTACAATCATTACTGGATGCATGGGATTAATCGGACAATTAGATGGAGCTTTAAATGCTAATTATAGATTCACTGGACTCCTCAATTCCTGCATATTATAAGGCACTGATCAAATTGCAGAGATATTTCTGTTGCATTGTCGCTTGAGAACCACCGGGTTTTGAGCCTTACAGGTTTGCACAACTTTGTAAGATGGTATGGTAGATCTTCCACGAGATCCTGTGTAAGAAAAAGCAATGATTAAACTCAAAATGTAGAAAATTTACGAACGGTATTAAAATATTTATGCTTATGTGGAATTCGGAATATATGTTTCATCAATATTTCCGGGCCCCATACTATATGCGCTAATACGTTATGATAGTTTTGAGGGTATGCAGGTTTTTATTCTGGTAAACACAATTGGATACAGTGATATTGTATTCAACAATTGAAATTTTTTTTTGGCATCGAGAGGACGAAATACAAGACTGGTTGTGAATTGTTCAAGGCTTGAGAACGACGACGCTAGAAATCATGTATATGTATTTAAATGCGTATCTATAGAGAGACGCTTGATTTTCCCAATCCTGATAATGATAATTTGTAATTTTTTAAACCTGATTTATTCATTTAGTACTTTTTTGTGATTTTAGCCATGTGTTTCGATATCACAGTCGAACTGGAGTACTGGAGCCTCCCTTGCCTATGAAACCGAAACCTAACTAATACTAATATGTAGGTAGTTGTAATACAATGTGACAACAATACAACTAATTTTTATATTTATAGTGGACGGTGAATTACGCCGTCGATAGTTGGTTATTCTTGGCAGATAAGATTTTGATTTTTTTTTTAGATTTGACCTTTTATTCGAGTGTCTAAAAGAGTTACAACGTAGCTTAAGCTACTGGTTATAGGTCAAGAATCGAAGTTGCCTAATGACAATTCCAGCAGTATTCCAAGTATTCCACCACTATTCCAAGTAGTTGTTGACCAGCTTCTTGTCTCAAATAATTTTATTGTGGGTATCTCCAAATCTGTTGGATTAGGTCCGGCTAGAATAAGCCAGGTTAGATTAATTAATAATGTAAGCATCTATAAATCCAAGATAACCTAGCGAATTCGCAGATTAAAATTAACCCGAAGTTTCGAATTTTAGACTGATCAAAAAACTCAAGCCGGTAAAATAATCGAAAGGTAATCGGTGAGAGGTTGATCATGATCAATAATCGCCAATGTATAACCTGAAATCCATTAAATACCTCCTTATACTCTTTACAGTAAATTATGTTAGTAGTAAAGTGCATCAAAGAATTCAAGCATCACAATAATTCAATTTTTTCTATTTTATTTGCCTAAATTAGCTCAAATTAGTAAATAATATATATAACACACAGTACCTACGTATTACAGACATCAAGGAACTTGGTGTAAATGGTAAAGGTAAATATTTTATTTAGAGTACGATGTAAATTATGTAGTATCAAAAGAAGAGACGTCCGGTCATCAGGAAGGACACACGCGTTTCACTGACAGATTCATGCAAAGAGTAAATCTACGAGTTTATACTAGAACTTTAAAATAACATGCAAAATGTCATTTGAGGGTATTACAGATACTTTTGAGAGCATTATTGTTCGAGGAGAGCATTATAATTGGGTGGGATAGGACATTTCTTAGACGAGGGGGTAGCTGGCAGAAGAGGCAACTCCGCATTGATTATTCTTATTTCTGGCCATTTTGATGTAACCACCGTCTCCCCAGGTAGGTCCCCAAGAGTTCTTCACGAGCCAATAGTCCTTGCCATCTTCAGTTCCGTAGCCAACGGCCAGCACACCGTGGTCAAGGTCCTGGGATGAGCACTTCTTCTCAACATACACACCCTTGGAGTAGAACTGGAAGGATTCGTGAGAGGCATCAATGGCAATGGAGACCTAAGAGTTACAAATACAAAAATTCAAATTAATTTGGCTGATATTCAACAATCGGTGACTGCTCAATGACCGCGGCGGCTTTTTCCGATTGCCCATGACCGCGTCTGTCAAGCGATCATTTTGCTATACAATACAGTGGACGCATATAAACGTACCGGACGAAAGCGTATAGCATAAATAAAATTATTATAATAATAACTTACTGGTCCAACAGTGGCAATGGCTTCCTTGAGTTTCTCCTCATCCCCTTGTGGAATATCAACATAGCCGCGGTCATCAGCTCCCTTGTCCAGAGTCTTGTAACGGCACTTGTCATCCTGAGCCTCATAGGGGTAGGTCTTCTCAGTGTCAATTCCCTTGTTATCCTGAATGTACTTGAAGGCATTGTCCATGAGGCCACCATTACAACCCTCATTTCCGTACTTCCCAGAGCAATCGATCAGATTCTGCTCGCTCAATGAAACAAGCTTTCCTGTCTTACGGAAGTGTTGGGCTTCCAGAGCACCAGTCTATTGAAAAATGCAGATTGCTCAAAACAAAATTCACCAATTGAATTCTAAAATTATTATTCCGAATCAAATCGCTCATTATTAATTCTAATTTGCAATTTTTCGGAATAGGTATATGTATTCGCAATCGCTTCTAAATAGTATTTATTAGAGCTCAGCTCGCATTTAAATTTTGTTGATATCTATGCCAATGACAATGACCCAATGCCGATGTGGATGTGAGCTAACTCGTAAAAAGAAATGCGCTCAATATTTGGTTAGATTTTAAAAACCTTCCGGCGTTACTAAATACATACAGCAGTATTATTTTCTATCAAAAGAATACCTGGAATTAATGTTTCGATATTCTATTGGACGTTATTCTACAGAAACAGTTTATCAACTTACGGTAGAGAATGACCAGCATGATCCACATTGACCCTGATCCTTGACTGGAGTCACCTGATAAATTAAAATAAAATTAAATACGGCATCGGAGATATATTTGCCATAAAACTCGGAATAAATTGTAAATCAAGTTAACGTACAGCTCCCTTCTCCCTCCAATCAATTTCCTCAGGAACGTTGACATTTTCAGGTGACAAGTAGGAAATGGCCTCAAGTTCGTGACGGCTCGTATTTCGAAGGTCAGGTCGAAATCCGTTTCGCTTTGAAGTAAATTCATGAGAGAGTAAGTCACCGAATGTATTCATTTCTAAAAAAGCATAGAATATCATGTTGAAAAGGAACATAGGTTGGTAGTCTACGTTTCTACGTTTAATTTTTAACTATTAAGGTTAACCACATATTTTTAATTTTTGTGCTATCTCGTACTGTTCTCTAATGAGGAAAATACGGTCCAGAATATTCACCCTATTTTTAGAAATTTTCGATGCAATCGAGCATGTGATATGTCGTGGAAAAACAACAACCCCTGTAATTGATTGAGATTCCTCAATTTCCATAAATTACTCAATACAATGTGCAATTTTAGCATATTATAAGCTATTCGCAAATTTGCAAGTCCGATTTGAACATAAATTATGAACCACAGAGTAATTTCATTACCCTGTATGAAGTTCCTGTCCATCAGCTAATGTACGAGATACAGTCCAAATTAAAAACATGAAAATAATCTTAACTTGATAATTAAATAATCTATATTTATATAACTCACCCAAGGTATAGCCATGAACATGACTTTCTTTATTGTGTTTGGCAATTCTATGACGATTCTCGAGATAGATCTTCATACGAAATCTCTCCTCAACTTCATTCTCGTATGATTTGCTGTGACGCGTCTGTGAAAGATCAAAAAAATATAATATGATATACGATGTACGATACGATTACCAGGTCATATTTATGTAAAAGATATAAAGATTGACTAATTCAATATGCAATAGCCAGTAGTGCCAGGCCAGTAGCCAGATACTGGAAATCACGTTCTGTCAGCATGCTGGATATCTCCACGTGCGGAGGACAAGGTCCAGTTCAGTCCAGAAGCCCAGTACATTAATATCAACATCTTACACTCACCCCCTTCTTATCAGTCATCAGTTTACATTTACGCTTAAATTTTACATAGTTCACAGTTCACCCGGAACCAAATATTTGTATAGGAGTTATACATAATACGTTGTTCAAATGAAAATAGTATGAATGCATACAAAATCTCAAAAGTTAATTAGCTTTATCAATGACAGTTCTGTAATTTTTCCAGGAAAACTATATATGTAGTGGTCGGGTCAATAATAATACATAAATACCATCGCATTAGTCTGACCGTTGACCGGAACGTCGTACTCGTCTGACCTTTGAACTCCTAACTCCTTGCGTCTTAAGTTTATTGACAATGAACGTCGTATTAGCGCAGTTCACACAGGAAGTTTGCCGTTATTGAAGCTTTAATGACTCTTAATCGGGCACATGCTCTACTTATCTGTACATAAACAACCCTATTTTCTTGACGGATGTCCTCCGTTTATCAGTCCGCATGCCTTTGCATTTGTATAAAAAAAACAACTAACGGATGCGTCATTGACTTTTGACTGACATTTCCTTGGAATTCTTGATATTATTAGTTTCTATTTGTTTAAGGTTGTTGCGGCTATCATGTACCTACACAACCTGCCCGCAAATCGAAAAAAAAACGCCTACCGAGCTAACTATGTATGATTCAATGTTTTTGCACTACGCATATTATCCGAAAGTGTATTGAATTCTTATTGTTTTGGAATTACCGCAAGGATGATTCAAGATTCAATGCCAATCGGGTCATTTACAACTTCACAATGACGAATTCATAATACTCCCCCAAACTGGAATGCCTTAGTGGATTTCTAACAGTAATTGCATTATACGAGTTAGCAACAACCTTTAAAATTAAAATTAGATTTTGCATTTTGCAAACGTGATCAGAAACTAACGGCTAACAAACAACCCTGTCATCATTATGCAAATAGGTACATATTATAACCTTTGTCCAGGAATGACTCAGCCTTGACATTGCCGTATCACGTACACCAATGTGAAGTGCTGATTGGAGCAAATAAGGTGCATAAGTATTACCAGTACACATTGAATGACCGATAAGAACGCAACATACAGTACTGTGACACAAAAATTATGAACCTACCTAAATCTAACGTGTTATTTATAATCCGTGACCTTCTAACATGTTTCAAATGATGCCTTGCATGTCGTGCCACAGTCATGAAATTATGCACACAAAATCAAAAATCAGTCAAAAATTAGCTCTGTCGTGTGCATTATATTATGAATCGCTAATACATAGACAAATTTAGTTACTGCTCTGTTGAGTAATCTTCAGTTTTCAATAATGCGACCTGAAACTGAAATTGTCTAACTTGATCATTCTCCCTAATTAAAATTCATATTTCACATTGGCTTCGAATTCGACTTACATACATTAGGTATGCGTGTTATATGCTATTGCCGAATGATGGACCGGAAATCTTTTGTCAAATTCAAGTTAATTTGACTGACCAATTAAAATTTATACTGATGCAAGTGGATGCCAATGAATAATTTATTATGATTCGTAATCTACTGCCAACGGCACTGCGTCGAGCCTGTTCCATGCGGACTTGCATTGCAACGTTAACGTTCACATTTAATTATTTGAAATATGGATGATGCATGGTACATGCATTTTGGGTATCGGGAAAACAGAAACTTTTATTAAATAACAATTTTTTAAAAACAGAAATTCTAATATATTTTTGAATGGATTTGAATCCAAATAAATTAGCAAACGAATAAGTTCATAAATGCGTCCTGGGATATGCATATGTGATCTACTGACAATAACAAATCAAGGAGCGACAAAACCGCATATCCAAAAATCTTAACCAAAACGGTAGTAAATGTATAACAATTTACCTTGAACAATTGCCATTCGTCCTGAGCAAGCTCGAAGAGGCTCACGGCACTCGTGGCACAGACAACAGCGGAGATGAGGGCTAGAATCGTCAGCGTCTTCATGGTGTATTGTTATACAGTTTTCAGTAATTCTTTTTTGTTTCAATTTCAATGCACTCGTTATTCGTATGAATTATTCTAGAAATTATTCAGAGAGCTTTATTAGGAGTGTGTTGCCAGGAAGGAACTGCTTTCGTGAATGCTTAATTTCTGGAGGTCTTTCTTTTAAATAAATAGGCTGAATTGGAAGCTGTTGTTGATAGGCAGATGGTAGATGAGTATGGGTACCTAACCCAGCAATATGTATAATGTACTACAAACTACAATGCTATATGCATGCAGGGGTTATTCTTGGAGCGGGTGTCCTTCTAAACCTTCTAAACCTCCCTTATGCCGTTTTTTCTGTAGGGTTGTGGGTTGTGGACCATTTAGATTGAATTACTACATGCATCATGTGATAGACGAGGGATGATGATTCAGAACTCAGAACTGTAGCCCAACAAACAAACGCCTGAAGGATTACGCCGTAGCATACAAAATTCAACCTCTATACACATTTATGGGTTTCTGTGCATAAATTACGAGGCGTCGTCCGTACTATTTTACGTAAGGTGGGAGTTAGGTTACGGTAGGGCGCATTAGATTTTGGATTCTGGCTAACTCATCTCAGGCATTGATTTACATAAACAGGATGGTTTGTCCACATTTACACCGCGTGTGTCATGTGCCAGTTGAAAATAATATTTAATTTCTATATAACTAAAAAGGCAAGGTGCAGTATACTAGGTGGCTTGGGCTTACATTCGTCATTGGTCTCACATAAAGGTTACGAATTTGTGCTACAAAACAATAGTTTTTGGTCGAATCTGGTATTCTAGAAATTGAAACCAGAACGCTTAATCAAAATTCGTACTTGTAATCGTTCCTGATGCGTCATTTAGTGATGACTATCTGTTTATCGTACACGTACCTAATGAAAATTCGTGAATAAAATGTAATTGGGCTACTTGAGCTATTGTACAAAAGAACAAAAATATTGCAGTCTATCTTATCTTATCGTACACAGTCGGGCGTCGGGTCGAGGCTACATAATTTCCGTAAACAAGACAAATATTATTGACTACATATCGTCTGTACTGGAAAATTTTCTGTATTCTGGTAATTCGAGCTGAGCACAGCAAAAATTAAAGACAGCGGAAAGTTTTCTATACCCCTTGTAATTCGAGGACACAAAATTAAAATAAAACAGACAACAGACAAAGATTTTTCATTGTATTCTGTATTCTGTATCTATCTACTGGAAAAATTTCAGTATTTGTGAAATGTGTAATGCGAGGACACGAAATATCTATGTGTAAACTAGAACGAAGGAAAGACGCACTGTTTCAAATACAAAATAACGGGGTATATTTAATGCGGCACTGAGAATCATGAATTTGGCACTAGAAAATCATGGATTGGCACTGACTTTGCTTGATTTGAACCTAGTGCCAGTTCATGATTCTCAGTGCCAATTCATTATTTTCAGTGCTAATTAATTATTCTCAGTGCCAATTCATTATTCTCAGTGCCGCATTAAATACCACCCCAAAATAACTGACACTCTTACATATACTCAATTAATTTGACTCTTTTGCTTATTTCTGACCGGAGTACAGCTCAGCTGCATAACAAGTACCTCGCGGATAGTGTCCGATTTTTTGAAAATCATTAATTACATCTGCAGGTGGGTACAAAATACTGTACAAAATACGTACTGAGCAAAATCATATTTTCAACGTTCTAGAAGTGCTTGCATTTAAACGGCGCTCAGATTACAATCTATAACCGAATTTAGATAGGTCAAAACCAAACCAGCCACACAGGCTGTTACACTATGGAAATCCAAGAATCTGAATTCCAAAAAGCATAAGCTACATTTCCACGCGAACTCTAATCTTATTGTTTTGCTGTGGCTCGTGTAAAGAATACGCGGAACTCATGCAAATTCTCTGGATTAAAAAATCTATTCAATTCCAAGGAATAACGTTAATAAATGCTAAGTAAAATGAGCATAATACAGCTTGGATTTTGCATCATCCATCCTGATCCAGTGAGTCCTCGTGTGCCCTTCCTTCCCGTTGTACACAACCGAGTAGGAATCAGCTCAAAACATTGATTGTAGATAATTATAAATATTCATATGACTCGTGAACTTCTGACTCCCATTCATTGGCTTGGGCTCGTAATTCGTATTTCTGGCTTGACTTGACGACTGGGCTGATTATACAGAACGGCGTAGTTAGTTAGTTCCCAATGCCAGGGATGATCAAAAATTACTAATTTGCACACGGAATCTCGGAGAAGAAAAGTAGGGAGGTAGGTTCATTGGATATTGCATTCTGCGCGAAGAGGAAGCTATAAATTGTATACATAATTAATTGTGATATCAGTCTCTGTCGTATTTTTTACAATTTAACACTTAGCATAAGCACCAGCTTTTCACGTTAGAATCAGAGGTTATCTCTGGGCACATGAGAAGTATAATCCAAGATTAGAACAAATAAACTTAAACTGGTTTTAAGCGGTTTTTGAACTGCTTCCTCATCTCTTCCATTGAAAAACAAGATATATACGATTACGATACAATGAACTGTTTCCTAAAAATGCTTAGTATTATTGATGCTATTTTTATTTTAATGCGACCGCAAAATGGGATATTTCACTTGAGTGTGCGCATGCAATGCATGGAATTTAATTAAACAAGAACGCTTCTAACTGCAGCAGGTATTCCAAAAACCAATTAAGTTGTTTATTCTGCATAATTTCAAGTTGAATTTGCTGAATGTAGCTCATGTTTGATTTATTATTTCAGTGTCTCATCTCCACAACACGAACATCCACATTGTAGATGTTGACATACTGGTGGGCTTGAGGATCCCAGCCCGTCCATTCTTCCCTAGTTTTAAAATCCACGAAGAATTTAAGCGGTGAAATACTGGACTGAGCCCGCCATTGACCACGAATGTCATAATCCAAGATGTCCACGCCGCGAGTTTCGAACTGAAGAACTAAAAAAAATCAAACAAATTACACTATTATGTATTAGCGTTTGAAAATATTGATAGGTTTTGAATATTTATTCTATGTACTTACCTTCTCCAAACTTTGGGTGTTGGGGATACGGGATACAATTCAAATCAACTCCAATGTACGGCTTCATGGCCTCGATCAAAATCCGAATTGTCATTTCTGCACCACAATTCTTACATTGGTGCAAAAAATTGACAAGATTTTCATGTTCACCATGGGCCGTCTCTGGCACAAGATTCAAGAATATCCAGGGGTCCGTATTTGGGTCTGGTGCTGGATTGACCCCACAGCGAGAACATTGCGTGTTCAGATAATACCGGGTGTCCACGTTCCAATGATCCTGGTACAGTGACGACACTTTGTTGAAAATAGCTCTGATTTGCAAGCTGAATCTCTGAAAATATAACAAAAAGGAAAAATCAGTCATCCGTTAGAAATCAGAACGAACGACCTTTACTTAATAATGTTCTATGTCTCTACAATAAAAAATATTAATGCTCGAACTCGTCGTTTTCGTTGGTACTATTATAAGGTAGCTATGCTTGACTTAGTCATTAATTTACCTACTTAACATCATGCATAATATATCAAATCAACGATGCATAAAATAATCCATAGTACCTTTGGGGGGACCCTGGGCCTGTTGGGATTGGGATCATAGAGTTTTGGCCTCGGGTCGTAGCTCATTACTGCTCCTGCTCCTAGATTCTGATTACTGCCTTTGTTAGAACCAGAGGCCGCGGCCAAATCAGCAAGGGTCAGTCCACCCCGACGCTCCTGCAAATCAGAAATGTATACTTCGTTTTACCATAAACTTTGTTATTACACCGTATGTCTTAGCTCTTAATAATCAATGTCAATATTTTCTAAATTCAAAATTAAAGGTTTTTTTGTAAACTTACAGTCATCTTGTTTCGTTGATCGGTTTCTGTGAGCACTTTTAAAAGTAATTATGGATTAACCCAAAACTGTAAGGCTGTGACCTGACACTTGACCTTTTTGAGTCCCAGACAGTCGACAGTTGACAGTAGACCAGCAGAACTCAAACTCCCGAACTAAAACTGACAATGACAAATGAGCAATAATGGCGAATGGCAGTCCGCCGCGCCGGTGCGGTGGATGAGAACGACAGAAACACAAGGCAAGGTACATAATAGCTAATAGCTAGTACGTTTGGACAGGACATCGCCAGATGTCACGTAACTTCACTCTGCGAATTTGAAATGACGCCAGATATTTAATAGGCTATTTATACATAATTTGGGTGTCTAAATCTTATTCGATAATTTTTACCGAATCCCACGCTCAGGCTCGCTATCGCTATTAGCAAGCATGCGATTTCACGCATTACTTTACAGCACTGTATTAGCAAATAGTACCGTTAACGATTTCACGGAGCACTTCGTGTGGGTATGCAGTACACAATCTAGATCAATAATTGAACCAAAAACCGTATAAAATGTTGTCTTGATTACAGACATTGTTAGCCTAACCAAAAATTTATTTTTGTCTATTTATACGCCCAATTGTCTGTAGACTGACCTACACAACTTCCCACGCTGATGTATCGTTTTTTATGTTCATTGATTTATAGGAATGGCATGGAACATTTTCAACGTACAATTCTGTACTTTTCGGTGTGTCAAGCTCAGGGTGTGTCAAAATATCCGACAATTCACGTAAATCGTCGTCAACCTGTAAATGCTTCTATCAATAATGACCCATAAAGTGATCATTCGAAACTTCAGATTCTGACGCACCGGTTCCGAGTCTTTCGGATTTTCGATTCGTGCTCCGATGATTCCAGTCTGGAGTACTAACCCCGGCCTTTGCCCGCCAGGATATCCTCAAATTCCGATGACCACGCCAGTTCCAGCAGCAGCGCTCCCAATTACCTGACCATTGCATCAATCTTTTAGACTGAAACATCGGAACTTCCTTGCATAACTTGTACTTTACGTATTCAAATGTATTTTCACTTTATTACGGAACTTATGTTATGTATTGTTGGCGCCTATCGTAATTCGTAATGGCTTCAGATTACAAATAGGAGGGAAATAGACTTATTTGGTTATGTATTACGAAATGGATTTTGGAATACGTAATCAAATTATTTCGTGATGCTTGCCTTGGATGATTGGATGGTATTTAGTTTAGTTGTGTTTCTGATTTCGTTGATGGTTGACCTGTCCGGATCAGAAGGTGTAGGTATACAGATTGACTTTTGAGGAGTTGGTAATTGATTTGGAACCCGGATTAGAATTAGTTGTTTTGTGGCAAACTCGGATCTGGATCTGCTTTAGTGGGAAGAGGAGTGAGTACCTTAAAGCTTAAACAGGATTCGTGTGTATCTGGTGAATTGTAAGTAAATATTATTATTATAAGTCATGAATAATTATGGTTTTATGCGCTACCTACTCAGCAAATTTTCAACATATTTAGCGCTATCAATCTTTCCAATCCGTTGTAATATAAGGTCAAAGTCCACTGCAATTTTTAACTCAGCCGCAATAATGATTTATTTGTTTCTTTTAGTTAGACGTTCGGATGGAAGCACAAAATAATTTGTATGCCAGGATGGGCTTTGCTTTGCCAGAGATCGTCTGGAGAAAGAATTTTCGGCGCAAACCCCCAGCAAACCCAAATTTGCCTGAGGAAGAGGAAGTAGTTGTAGCGGTAGTCCCCGTGCAAGCGGAACCGATAAATGCTGTCGCTGTGGCACAACAAGGAAATTCTGCAAATCAAGCAGAACCGGTAAATACTGTCGTTGTCGTACAACAAGGAAATTCTGCAAATCAGCGTGGCATATCAGTTCTTCAGGACGCGTCAAAACGGCAAAATGTTGAAAATCAGCATAATAAGGCCGCTGTCTCGAATAAATGTACTAAGCGGAAGCGGAAGTCTAAGTGGGAGTACGACGGGGACACGGAAAGTAGTTCAGACGGTTCAGACGAGGATTAAATGTCAGTAAGTATTCTTCTGACGCTGTTGGACGTATTTGAGGAATGATTCATGATTTCAAATTGACTGATTGGCTAAGCATTTTAAGGTAGGTAATGGTTTTTAAATTATTTTGAAAACGTACTAACAAGTACGTACGTACTGTACGTTTTTGATACAAGTATGACTTTTTAGTACGCAAAGTTAATTTTTATAACAGGGTTGCACAGCAGTACCGTACCTACAGGAAGAATCCTGTTTATGACCCTGCTGACCCTGACCCGGATTTTATGAGAATCATTGGAATATTCACGATGTATTCGAATACGCATATTCGAGACGAGGATTTCTAGTGTCCTCCTGTTCTACTTGGATGGTGTTTAACAACAATGAACTTAAATACTAATGTATGTATTGGTATATTTACAGTGGTACTGGAACAATATGAATGATTCCAATAGAAGATACAATTTACTATTATAAATAAAGAAGAATGAATTTCTTATCTCAATAAAACTCAATGAATTTGAATTGACAGTTATAAAACTAGTATTGATGCAATGCGTATCATTTAAATGGCTGCCATTTAAAGTGCCCATAATTAATTAAAAAAATGTCCATAAAAATAACAGATTTGCCCATAACTGGTTAGGTTATGGGAATAATAATAATAATGGGAATAAAAATATTGAGTCTATTTAACCATTCCTTACACTTAAAATGGGGTTATATATAAACGCACGTTTAAAAAATAAAAATCTACTGTAGGTACGTTAAAAAGGAGTAAACTTATCGTGGAGTTAGCT
>JAQFYT010002186.1:0-13616 GCA_034694925.1 Ceratophysella denticulata | reverse complement strand
AAAGAATTTGTCGGACGTAAACAGATCGTTGTGCTTGTCATTTGTAACCACTCACTATGAACTATAAACAATTGTAGCGACTCATTCTAACCTGCCAGTGTAATCACCCATTGCAACCAATTCTCCCTCTGCATCCACCCATTCAACCACAATAATTCAAGTTAATGCGCTCCGAACCGTCCGTGAAATCCGCAGAAAATTCCTTTACAATTACAATCTGATGAATAGAAACCTTCCTCAGCCAGCATTACGGCAGCAGTTTGCAATGTTCGCGTAATATGTTTGATACCCCATATGAGCTAAATTCTGAATTTGAAAGAAATCAAGTCGCTGGTGTAAACAAAAAAGTGAAATCCCTCTCCTCAGACGCGGATCTTTGACACACAAGTTTCACTACGCGAAAATAAGAAATATTTTAACAGATGTATACTGTAATTGGGCAAAAAGTAGCACGCACGTCGTCCCTTCATTGTTACCGGAGTGGACGGTACGGATTTAGTTGAGGTAGAATTAATGCGGTAATTTCCCTTGTTTATAGCTTTTCATGGCGCCACTCTGGTTATTCGCGCCTTTTACCAGGCGCTATTTGATTTTTACCGGAGTGGACGGTGCGGATTCGTGCCGAATCCGAGGTTACGTGGTAAAGCGTACTGTGTACGCAAAAACGTACACGGGAATTGATACACCTGTACTCCTGGTTATATGGCAAGTGAAAAATAGGAAATTTTTCTGTCCTCAGACATCACATCCAGGCCTACATACGTTGTTTTGGGTTGGCTAATTTTACTGAGGTAGACTGGTTGTTCTTTTTAGACCAGAAGGTCTATACTCTAGACAATGTAATATTGTAGCCTTCTGGTCCCAAGCTGCCGTAAGGCAGGTTTTTTCCTACTTGTCTGTATTTTGGCTACTTGGATTTATTGACCGGTTTGAACACTGTGTTGCGACCTAGCCCGAGGCGTGATGATGGCTCACTTTTTTCGCTAGATTTAAAACAGAGTTCCGTTGTTCACAACTCACCCGCATTCCCTGGGACCTCGGGTGTCCCGAAATACAGGAACCCAAGTGAAGCAACCCGATATTGCAGTGACACAACAATCACACCCTCCACAGATGCGAGTGTTTTTGGATCATAAATATCCAGTGTGGATGTCCCGGAATAAAACCCACCGCCATAGAACCAGATCATGACTGCGGCTTTCCTCGGCCGGGGTCTGCATTTACATAATTGAACAGTTAGTTGAACGGAAGACAGTTACTCAAAAATAATTTTCTAAACTGCCCTCACCTCGGCACAGCCACATTCAGGTAAAGACAATCTTCGGATAACTGAGTATTTGGATTCCAGAGAGCTGCACCCGGGAAATCCGGGAAAAATGTATCAATAATTTGTGGGCATGAATTCGGGAGCTCAGTAGTTTCTTTGATTCCAGACCAGGATTTCACGGGGCGGGGATGACGGAACCGTAAATGATCAATTGGGGGTTGGGCATATGGAATACCATACCACATGTCCACTGGCGTCCGCTCTGGC
The DNA here is from genome assembly GCA_034694925.1 of Ceratophysella denticulata. Lineage (NCBI taxonomy): Eukaryota > Metazoa > Arthropoda > Collembola > Poduromorpha > Hypogastruridae > Ceratophysella > Ceratophysella denticulata. Next base: position 12,082 of record JAQFYT010002186.1, on the reverse strand, counting down.
GTCGCAGAGTAGTCTGTATAACCACGGACCCAACCTAAGGATTATAAATTTTAGTACATTTTGAATTAATTCATCAGTTGCCTTGATGCGTGAGTTTTTAACTTAAATTTTAGCTGTTTTTGACCGGATAATTCAACTGTTTTTGAACCAACAATTTTACTGTTTTTGACTCGACGATAAATTTGGTCCGTCCGACGGACCGAATTTAAAACTTTTGCGATTAAACAATTTATAATATTTTTAGACCCGAATATTTTGCTGTTTCTGACCCAAAAATTCAACTGTTTTTGAACCAACCATTCAACTGTTTTTCAGGACATATTTTACTGTTTCTGAGCAAGCTAAATTTGGTCCGTCCGACGGACCGAATTTAAAAGTCATCCGACTAAACAATTCTACTGTTTTTAACAATTTTACTGTTTTTAACTGACAATTTTAGTGTTATTGTCCAACTCAAATTTTGGCCGTCCGACGGACCGAATTTAAAACTCTTGCGACTAAACAATTTTAATGTTTCTGACAATTTTACTGTTTTTCAACTGACATTTTTACTGTTTCTGACTCAACGATAAATTTGGTCCGTCCGACAGACCGAATTTAAAACTTTTGCGATTAAACAATTTTTAATGTTTTGTGACCCGAAAATTTTACTGTTTCTGACCCAACGATTCTTTTTTTACCCAACAATTTGAGTATTTTTAACCGATACAGAGTTATAGTCTTTCATGAGGCGGACCAAATTCGGAATTTTTGATCGATTTTATTGCGGAAATTAAAATGCACGCCTGTACGAATCCGTGGCAAGCTCCGGATCACGGTGTTGCGAAGCCCGAGCGGGCGCTAGCCCGCGACAAGGCGCAGCGGGGCCGTGACGCACCCGCATTTACGTAAATGATCAGTTGGGCGTTGGGCATATGGAATACCACATGTCAACTGGGGTCGCGGAATAGTCTGTATAACCACGGACCCAACCTGTTTAATTGGAAAATTAACTTTTTTGAAATTAATTGTTTATTGTGGCTACGAGCTGTCGCGGGCTGCGAACTGTCGCCGCGATGAATTGGGTTGGCTACGAACTGTCGCGGCTACGAACTGGGCGCTACAAAACGTCACCACAAAACGTCGCTTTTTGGAAATTAGGAAATACTACGAGTTCTGTTTGTGTACACGGAAGTGTGTACATTTGATGGAAATGTAATGAATATTAAAATGAAATTTACCTTTCGTCGTCTCAACAACAAGTAACTCATCATCCGAATCCGAGTTCCCTCTCCTGTTTGTACTCGAGGCTTGACTGGAACTAATTAAACTAAAAATAAATCCTAAAAGTAATAATCCACTACTACAAGTATTGAACCCCCGACCTGAACAAAAACCAAAAATATTCCTTTTCTTCTTCACAATCATTATAGTCTCATCATCTAAAACCTGGATTTAAAAAAATCTTTAATTAAAATTATGTTTCTTTTATTTTCACATTATTTGATATGTATTTTCATTTTGATATGCCGTCACATCACAAACACTTTTTGATATGTACTTTTTAATAAGAAATGGTTGCTATAGAAACATATAATGAAACATATATTCAGGATTACAAAGTTAATACACGCACTTGGAATTTTTGAGCTATTTACATATTTTGTTTAGATTAGTCCATATATACTCTTTTGTATTTACTGTGAACACATACACAAAATTAAAAGTAAAATAAAATAAAAAATTAAAACTACGAGTCAAACACTAATTTAATTATTTGGAATTTTTGTTGTTGTCTGCTTTGAGGTTAACCTCGAGAAATGAAGACATGGTTGGATTGATTTAAAAATGTTGTATTTAAATTGGAATACAGATATGGCAACTGATGGACTGGGGGGTTAAAATGTTGACTAAATATTTTAAATAAAGGGTTGATATGGACTTTTTGGGTAAAAGTCCCTCAAAAAGAAAGTTTGGATAACTCTATAGCGAATATAGATGGAGAAAGTAGGAGAAAGGAGACGAGTTATATTCCATTGCAGCAGCGCAGGAGCAAGAGTCCCAGAACCTGGTGCTCTACGTAACCCTTAGTAACACACGTATATAAGCAACTACTGCCGCAGTGCAGAGGATATACAGGAGAAAGTATTGGAAAGTAGAGTGAAAGGTGTGTTTTCTGAAGTGTGAGCAGGTGCAGTGTGAGTCTACACGGAACCCTGGGCAAAAGAACATTTATATATACTGGGCTATTGACCCGATCTTACAAAGGATTTCAGTGTTTTTAAACCCACCTAACCTACCCATGCTGGAGCTAATACAGATTTTCATAGAGCTAACCTAACCCAGATCTGACAAAACTTAGACGGGATACAATCCAGACCAGACTCAACACAGCCTACAATTAGCCGGAACCGATGCTAATCGATCGAATTTTCAAAGGAATCGGTTGTAATTAGTTTAAATACTAGTCAATCAACTTGGCGGGAAAGTCATTGGACTAAGACCAACATTCTTGCCACGTCGACAGACTTGGCAAAAACAACTCAGTCAGGACTCAACCTATCCTAACCTAACCTAACCCTTCGCACTTGCGTGAAGGCTCGTATTACCTAATAATGATTGGGTTATATGACACAGGGCCAGACACTGGTTTCCGCCATCAGAAGGCTATAACCAGAAGAACCTTAGAACCTAACCTTCTTAGGCCTTAACCTAACCTAACCAAACAAGAACGCGTAGTTGATTTAGTAGAAAATGCTTTGAAAATCGTGAACCTGGAAGCCTTGAAGAGGAAGAGCGCTTTTTCCTGGCCAGCCACCCTGTTTCCATTCCACAATGCTTTGTAGTAAGTACAAAACAAACACAAGAGCAAGGCCTTTGGCCTTCGTGGAGAAAGTCCGAGTTTGAGCGAGATTCTAAACTGTAGCATCTACCGCCGTGGAGGAGAACCGGATTCTACATTAGAGAAGAGGTTATACAATTTTCACCGCAAGCTCCTTTTCTAATGAATGCCATCTTCAATTGTCAACAGTTGAATACTGAAAACACTCAATCAGTATTCGAAATATAAATACCATACAATTTCCCAAATTAGAGCAGTCCAAGTTTGGTGTTCAATTCTCGCTCTCAAGTTGTTGTGCACGACTTGGTGCAGCGGGATATCACGAGCGTGGGTTTGTCAATTGTGATTACTATTTACTTCGGCTGACTCTTGGGTTTTAGCTCTGGCTACCGGACAAGAGATCCATGTTCATCAACACAGATGTTCACCTAACCTAACCTAACCTAACCTAAGCAGAGGGCTTGGCGGGATATTCGGCTAAGATGCAGATGATAAGAGTGTCTGCTCTGAAGCTCATTAGCATCTCATCAGCTCCGGTGCGATGTAAGGTGCGATGTTTAGACTCTGCGATGTTTTTGACGGCCGATTTACTGTCCTTCCGATGCATTTCATCATGCGATATTTTGACCCTGCGATGTTTTTAATCCGATGTTTTGACATACCTATGTTTTGACTTCCAATATATCGCCATGTAATCTGTTTAAATACACCTTTTTATATGAACGTGTTTATGTATTAAATGAAGGCGTTTATATATGAATATGTAAATGCCTTGCAATGTCATATATAAACGCCTTCGTTCGGTATACTCTATACATGATCTTATGGTCACATATAAATTCCTTCATTAGGTGTCCTATATACACAATCTTTTGGTCATATATATCATATATCTGCATTCATTGGGTGTTGGGTGTCCTATCTATGTACATGATCTTATGGTCATATATAAATGCGTTCGCTGGGTGTCCTATATACACGATATTATGGTCATATATAAATGCCTTTATTGCGTATATCAGACACAAGAGTTACAAATGAATTTTTTTTTTAATTTGCCAGACTCGATTTGTCGCTTAATAAAATTTCACAAGGCACGCGCAAGACGGTGTCCGTCAGGGTACTTAAAATTTTAAAGGGGTGCAAATTTTCAGCTGCATTTTTCGTGAAAATGGGAATTCTAAATTGAGCTTTGCAATTAACAAAAACAACATGCTCTTCCGTTCTTGCTTGAACGTGATTTTATTGGCTCGTTTGGTAAAAAAAAAACGAATAGATATGACGACTTTATTGAATAAAAAGCAAAATCCGGTTCGCTGTGGAGATCGCGACCGTGCGCGGCTTAAGATTCCGTGACCTTTGAACGTTCCAGGTTTTTAAATCAGATTTTGAATGATATGATATTGACCCGCGTAGGTTGGTGAAAGATTCGGATCAATTTTCATCGATTCGACCTTTTTCACAATTTTGCGCTGTGCAGCGGCCGCTTGTATAAAAAGTCCAAATATTATTGCACCGTTAGATCCCACATAAAATTTGCTTTAATTTGGCATACCATTTAATAATTTTTTCTAATTTGGTGTACCAAATTATGTCATTGCAAGATTTTCTAAAGTATGACCTACCTAGGAGGGAGAAAAACATTTCGTGTCACCCTAAACCCGTGCCTCGTTGCAAGATTGTACTCAGTCAGGTATAAGGTATAAATAAATAGAATCATTTATTTGATTTGTCATTTTTGTCGCGTGTATCAAACTGAAAAAGCACTTTGTCAGCCGCATTCTATTTCTAAAGGGCAATCCATATCGGTTCTTCAAGGTTGTATTTTAAGAAAATATATTTTTTAATCACTCACGGATCAGTAGATATATTAGAGCAACGTCACTGTCGCGTGACTAAACAAGGTAAGAGCAACAAAATATTTGACTAAATAATAAATCATGCACCAAGTCGGTAAGTGCATTCAAATTCAATGATTAATTATAAGTCCTTCCTCGACATATTTTATCCAATCCCGTCGTAGTGAGCCTGGACGCCTGTCTCCGGAAACTCCCAGAAAGTGATCTGCCTTCAAAGCTTGCAGTTAGTTGTGTTTACAAATTAAGTATCCTGTTCATTGACTGACTCTTTGTTAAAAATGTCGGTGCGCTTAATCCCACTGGTGGTGCTTACGACTTGTGTAATAGTCTCAGGTTTAGCATACAGAACGTCCGACTTGCAAATAAATCAAATTCTAAATATTTATAAACAGTGTTACACGGATTTAATATTTCTTCGAAATGTGCCTAATATATCTCCGCCGATATACCCAATTCTTATCTCAACCCCTCGGGAACATCCTACCGTAACTCCGCCTACCATTCGTCATAACGAAGCTATTCACCCATTAAAGGAAGGGCCAAGATCTGGTGAATTTTTCGAGAATCTCGCCTATGAAAATGAAACTCAATTCCCTCGCTTTGAAAGTGAGAATGGAACTTTTCCACAACCAATTCAGGTGAGAATCAACTGCGTGGCTCTGATTCTGGTTGACGCGTCATCCAAAGCTGATCTAGAGAAAGCTATCAGACTTCGACATAATTGGATTCATCATACTGAGTATTCTCTGTCCGATAAGAAAACAAAGACCTCAACGATACATTACTTACGACATTTTTACATAAATCTCCTCTCCGAGAGTCAATTTGACAAAGATATTGTCCACAAAAAGTTTTGGTTTCCATATCACAGATCAAAATACAACTTGCCGTGTTTCTTCTTGTGGACATTGGATGAAGTCGAGGAGTCGAAGGTAAACCTAAGAATATCCTTATGTGGGATTATACTCGACAGAAATGTTACTCTGAATAATTTAGAAATGACCCAACTTGATACGTGGTTCCGTGCTGGAGTTCAGAAATTATGTCAAGGCCTCTTGTTTACTGGAAACATGGGAACTGATGAGTTCGACGTAAATCAAATTTACTCGGGCCCATCTCACGAACTCTCCAGTTTGGCTTATCCTCCAGATAATAATAGACAAATTCTGTACAAATTGACCAGATTTTCTATCATTGCCAGTGCTTTTCCGAATAGTACCCTCATCACTGTACCCAGCTTGCAATTACTTATTTTTTTGGTTGTTACTGGATATAATTCTGCGTCAGCCAATTACACGGATTTAATTAAGCAGCACGAGAGCAAGAGCCAAACTGCCAAGCACGAGCATCCAACCAGAGCAACAATTATATTAGGTGGAGAAGAATTAACTTTGGAATCCAACTTCCACCCAGCAGATACCTATTTCCCGACAAGCAGCCTGCATTACGGATTTCTTGCCTGCCAGCTCCTTGAAGCGGCTGTTGATTTTAAAGTATACCTGAAACCATTTGAATATGAACTCTGGTTTTACTTTGGAATCGTCTTATGCCTAAGCGCAGTTTTTCTCTCTATTCTGTTTCACTGTAAAGCTGTTCGTGAGAATAGTTTGATTCTACTAATTTCATTTCTTCTCGAGCATAGCTATTACTTGAAAAGTCCAATAATGGCATTAAGGACATTCAATATTTTTATGGGAGGGTTTCTTTTGATGGGAATAGTGCTCACAAACGGCTACAAAGGAATTGTCATCACTGACATCACAGCTCCACTCAAATTCAGTCTTATATCAACTATTGACCAAGCCGTTCAGGAGAAGTACACCCTGGTAACTCCTAACCATAAAAAACAAATCTATATAAAGTACATAATTCAAATGTTCCGAGAGGGGTTAAAGGGAACACCCCATGCTATGACGGATGCCCAATTTGTCGCATCACTATTCGAACGCGGCATTGTACCACAAGTAATGGAAAGATCAAAATTCGAAATATTTCTCTATGAGGCTTCATCGGTGACACATGAGAAAGATCGACTGGATTTGCTTAAGGTTATCAAGGATATGATGAACAGTTGGACGGAGCGTGAAGTTACAACCTATTTGAATGGAACAGAATACGAATTTTTGAAATGCAATAAAAGTATTTTCGTGAATACTAGAGAGGCACTTACCATTAAATATGCTAAACTTAAACAGCTGGCCAAATTATATACATTTGGAAGAGCTAATACGAACGTAACAATCAGTATCGGGAAGGATACAATTATAACGGCTTCCATGGGTATTACAGTTGTGGGTAACAACTGGGATAGGGGACTAATCCTTGGCCGAATGAACAGTGTGCTCAGTTCAGGTATTTACGGCCAGCTGAAGAAGATGGAGCGGAGTGTGGTGCTCAGATATTATGCTCGAATTTATGCAAGTTCCGATCAACCAAATCCATTGAATCTAAATTCAAATATTCTTACGCTGTTCGGAATTTACGGCTCATTTATATTACTCTCATTTTTATGGCTTAACATTGAGTTTTTGTATCGTGTCTACTCCAGGTACATGGAGAGCAGAATTCAGGCATTTTAAATATTTTCATAATTTCCAACACAACGTTGTCCAACAGTTGGATTTTGTCCAAGGGAAAGCGAGTAGAATTATCTTCAGTATAAGTTGCAACTTGGCTGTTTGCATCAACATGGCAGCAGTGTTCATTCAAGTCTTGTTATTAAAACTCTCGTGTACCTGGAAAGTTGTAACATTGCTTCTCATATTGTTCGTATTAGTTACAAGAGCGTTAAAATAAAAATTATGATACGTAGTTAAAATATACTATATGTATATAAATATAAATGTGTTTAATTTTTTTTTCGTGAAGCATCCACTAAGCAAACACTCACTAGCTTTAAAGTAAAAAATAGTATCTACCTGAGAAGCGTCAATCGATGGTATCACAACCTTAATTTATAATTTACATCAGTGTAGATTAAAAGCTCCCGTCCATTGCATGCCGAAAGAATGCCGGGACAGACGAGTTATGGGTTACATGTCGTTTCGCCTTGTTTTTTTCGCCCCCGGTCTTTTCACCTCGGTCTTTTCACCTCGCGGTGTTTTCGCCTCGGGTTTTTTCGCCTTTTGACCGGTTCGTCTTGTAAATATCCTAGTCTTGGTTAGAGTTACTCCTGGTTAAATTGAGACAAAGAGCTTAACATAGTAATTGTAATATGCAGTAGTGTTGACATAATAACTGAGAGCATAATGACTAAGGTTAAGGCTGTAATAAATAGCATCAGCACGCGTCTAAAAATCTAACCTAACAACGTAACTATTGAACGGGGCAAGTTAGCAGCGCGCGCGCATCTGAGTGAGCGGTAAGAGGCCGAGGCGAAAAGTGAAAAGGCGAAAAGACCGCGAGGTGAAAAGACCGGGGGCGAAACAAACAAGGCGACACGACCGGACACGGAGCATACATATACTAATGCATAAATCAAGTTCGTAACCCTATTCAAACCACAAATCAAGTCGAAATTTCGAACAGTCTTGATGTATATGGAAGGTTCAAGCAGTACATTTTTTTATCAATGGAAACAGATATACAGGGTGACACGAAATTTTTGAGGCCACCCCTAGGTCACACTTCCAAGAATCGTACAATGACATAAGATGTACCACAGCGGCTGCTTGTAATGCGGGCTCGTTTCTTACAGTTAAATGGCTGCTGCAGATTCCGCCAACCACTTTCTCACCGGGCAGGGTATAGCCCCAAAGAGCCTTATACTCGGCAAACATGATTCTATGCAGTCTGGCTTATCCTGCATGTGGCTATACCCTACCCGGTGCGAAAGTGGTTGGCGGAATGTGCAGCAGCCATTTAACGGTACGAAACGAGCCCGCAGTAAGAAAAGTTAAAACATTATTGCATCAATGGGTAGGTTCTGAGAGTATAAGCCTGCTCGACATGTGAGGAGCATAGCAAGGGGAAGCTATACTCAAAATCCAGGTAGTACCAGTTTTTTTGGCATGGACTTTTCTCATGGAGAAATCTAAAAAGTGCCGTTAATCGAGTAACGGTCAATATTTCGGAAAAACAATTATCAGCTCCTGTTTCTAATTTTTTGGAGAATTTTATGCACCCTTCTATTTTTCAAAACGTTGTTAGGTAAAAAAGTTTTTATATAAATACAATTTTCTCTATCATTGCTCTGCATTACCTGGCACAGGCTGAAGGAGAACATACGACCTTCCACTCTCGCGCCCGAAGCGGCCACTGAGAGAAATAAGAATCTGCCCATAGATCTCTAGAATATATAGATAGCAGTGAAACATTTAATTTGATGTATCAGAGTATTGAAGGTTCTGCTGGCTAGATAGCCAAGCGAACCTTCAATACTATGAGAGATCATACATATCATATGTCATTTGTACGATTTTCTTACTCCGTTATGACTTAGGCCGCTATGAATTGTAGCCGCTATGAGTATTTTAACTGCTCAGAGTTGGGCGCTATGAGATGGGCCGCTATGAGTAGTCGTAAAATAATTTTCAAGTAATTCTGTAGTTTTCAAGATGAAGCATACAAGATAAACGATGGGAGATTTTTAAATCATATTTCCTATGAACATGAGAATTAGCAGATCACAGAGTTTGTAAATGCACGACCCGGAAGCTGGTTTAGTTTTTGTGAACATTTCGCGGAAGAAATTTATATCGTAAACAGACATGGGTGGGTTCGTATTAAATGCAGGTCAATAAAACCAATTATGAACAACATTATTGTTCACTTTAAGCTTGTAATTTTACTGCTCTTGGTGAGGTGTCAACTCATAGCCCGCTGTAGCTATATGGACTGAGAACAACTGAGACTTTATGCGGCTGGAACACAAGACCGAGGCAGGCCTATGTCCATGTTCTCATCACATGAAGAGTCCGAATTAAACAATATATTCTGTATAAAGCTCGCATTGCAAATTGCACGTCAGTGACAGTGAGGTACTCGGTAGCTCCTGAATCGAGCGGAATTGGGCATCGGATTTCACGCCTTCCGAGAAAAGAGCAGAGTCTATGTTCATTATTTTTCGTATTTTCTCTTGTGCATAATCGGATAGCTAAAATGATAGGTACATGCAAAGCTACAGTACTGGCCAAACTAATCCATACAAGCTTACGTGGAAGCTACGCGTCCTGATTCCTTTTCGTGTATTCAAAACATTCCGATTTCAATCAGAATTACAATATATGAGTTAGCTTGAACGACCTGATTTTGAGCTCTTAAAGTTCCTGAATTTCGTGTCTTTGTCCAATTTCGGGTAAAACAAAAGGAATTTTCCAATTCTAAGATGAAGCCCAAGCGCTGTATCGGGGTCAGGGAGTGTTTCTTGTGCGCAGAAACCTTGACTCCAGGAATATCTCTATGGACAGTGATGCGGAGTAAGAACTTTATATTAATTTGCTTACCTACGCACTTTCATAGATTTTTTGCTTAGTATTTCGTGTCATTATTCATGCCATAGAGTGAATATCTTTCAAGTATGAGTAGATTTTTTTTGCTTCGTATTTCGTGTAATCATTCAAACCATGATGGGGTGATATGTATATCAAGTTTCTGTAGATTGCTCATTGAAATTAGGACGTCATAAATGAATGATAGTTTGTTGCTCTTCAAAATATAGGCATGGCACTACAGAAAATTGTGGAAACAATACTTTGTCTCGGTAGTACTACTAATAGTATGAAAAATCGATACAAATTACTCGCAAAAATGTACTTTCATGAATTACTAATTACATTTCTGTCCTCCGATTGATTTTCCTTGGCTGTCGCCGTTCATCCGTACAGATTTGTAGTACGCGATACGCGACGTATTGATTTTACTGTTGCTATGTGCCACTACGGGACGCGCGTCCCGGTCCAACTTTTTTGTTTAATTTTTGCTAATTGGACTCACCAATAACAGCCAACGAGAACAAAGTACAAGTGTAAGCACCTTTTTTCAGGTAGAGTAAGTTAAATCGCTTCAGATAAATTTACCATATCAATAGGGAGATAATTGTTTGAGTTTTCTTTTAAAATTTCATAAACTGAAAATAATTCAGAATGCAGGTAACTGTGGCTCTAGTCACATGTAGATTCAATTAACAGGGTTATATCTAAACCGCGCACTGTACCCCAGAGTGACACTTGTTTACTTACTTTCAAAATTTGAAATTTCAAAATATCGATTTTTTTTTAAAAATTCGAATAGGCGGAAATGGTAAGTTATTTAATGAATTCAGATTAATTATTAAATAGTACATCTGCATTCACCATGTCAACAAAAATTACTATTGTGACTCGCAATGTTAGTTAAATGTTACTGGTATGCGTACTTGTTGGAAGTATCAAAAATGAGACTTCAGAAACTTGGCCAATCAAAACACGAAGATAAAATTTGAATTCAAACCGTTGACCAATCAGAGCACGATTATAAAGTTTGAATTAAAACGTTGACCAATCAGAGCACGATTATAAAGTCTGAATTCAAAGCATTGACCAATCAGAGCACGATTATAAAGTTTGATTTCAAACCGTTGACCAATCAGAGCACATATAAAATGCGCGGAAATGCGCCTTGACACTTTTTACGATCGTAATACATGCTTGTATGTAGGACATGCTGGGCATGTAATACATCTAAATCGCTCTGCGTTTTACGACTTGACACCTATGATGAAGGCGTTGATATAAAGAGTATTAAAAGGATCAAATAAATGATATTACATAATTATTGATCATGAACAGATCTGGGATGGAGCGTGTCACCATCAAGCGTTATTCAGGCCCTACGAAAGTTCCTGCGACTCCCGAAGGAACTGAGCAATATTGATCTTTCGGGCTGTGCCCAATGTCTCGGCAGGATCAGCACCGTGTTCAATATGACCAAGTATGTGAACTTGGAAAAGGCAACTGTCAATGCAAGATGGGAGACCAAAGAGAATAAGGAAAGCAGACCTGATACGAACTACGCTGAAATACTGGCGGAAATGAAGGCCGGAATCATTGGAATTCGACTCACCCTCCAACGTGTATATTCGACTAACTCTTCGTCAACCGTGGAAGCTGTTCGTGAGCGTGCCTTTCGAATGAGACAAGTTCGAGAACAACTCATTCAACGTAAGTCACAATTTTAATAAAGCAAATCATTCCAGCACATGAATACGATTGGGAAATATATAAACGTGTCATGAGAAAATAGAATCTGACGTGAAAAAGAAAACTTTTGCAATAGGTCCGCATGGCAGTAAATTTGATTTTAGTGAGGTTAGGTTAGGTTAAAACGCTGGCGGACGAGATTGATCTGTTCTACTGGTTAGGTTAGATTTTTGAAATACCCAAATGACCAACAACTAACCTAACCTTTGGAATTATAGACCAAT
>JAQFYT010002185.1:0-13620 GCA_034694925.1 Ceratophysella denticulata | reverse complement strand
AGACTTGTTTACAGGACGTGACGGACGGTCGCACGCTCGCACGCTCGGATTATTCTCTACGATTTTAATGTTAAGATAATGGCTCTTGTGGCTTGGCTTCTTGGAGTAACGAGATATTTTAATTAGATTCTGCCTGGTTGTCAAACTTGCATTGCACAACTTCTGTCTGTCATTCGTGTACTTCACCAAGTAACATAATGTAGCTTGCAGCACACGGACTTATCAATATTTCATAACTATTTGTCATACACTTTCTTGGGAGAGGCCGAAAAGTCTCGAATACAAACATGCATCTTATGCCGCATTGAACACCTAGTATTATGTATTATTTTGTTCGATTTCTCACTGTCCGTTTCTTATATTCAACAAGCATTTGAAGTAGATACTTACGCACTTCTCAGCAGGTTATATTGCATTTTGAATTCTGATTCCAAGTTTGTTTGAGAAGAAAACCTTTTAAGTAGAAGATAATTGTATATGTGTCGTCGTGTGCCAGGAATTATTTCATATTATATTTCCTTTGTGAATACTACATATGATCCTAGTGCCTAATGTAGTAAACGTAATAATGCTGATAACCGGGTATAACTACAGCATTACTATTGTCGGCCACGTTCCGTTTCCCATTTCTCGGTAGGAAAGAAATTCAGGGTTCTTTGACAATTCGTCGCGGTCATCTAAATCTACATATCCCAATTTTGGTCATGCCGTTGAAAGAAATTGATTTGGTGGCGCCGCTTTAGGCTTCCTAATTGTGGGTAGTAACCTTTCCGTGTTGTAGTGAATTGATCTTGTATACCGCGAATTCTAAAAATTCGACCCTGATAATATGTGTAGCTAAGGCTTAAAAACTGTTGCAGTTGCATTTTCATTTGTAATTACGTACACCAATTAATATAGGTATTATGGAATGATAATGATATCTATCTATGTCATTGACGTTTGACAAACGCTATTCCGAAACACCCAGACGCAATTGACTGCGGACGACATATAAGGACTGGCGTGCATGTCTATCGAGCGGAGATCGATATCAATACCCATTAACTATTAACTTGTTCCATATATTATACTTATACAGCCTTATAGTTGGACGTTGTTTGACTTATACTTTATACAGCCTTTTTCCGAATGGGCGACTGACTGAAGACTGAACTGGACTCAATTACTCTTAGCTTTAAGTGAAAGTTTCAAGCACGCTCGTGTATGTTCTCCTGGAGAAAGTTTAGCATATGATATTGAATATTCAGTTTCATGACAGGGCAATGGGTTCTTTCTGTCTTTTGAGTCTTAAGAGGTTTGTCTGAAACAAATGCCGCCGTCTGTATACTTATACTAATATTCTTTCTTCCTTAGGCAGAGTTCAGACTTAATTTATTAATCGGATTTTTGAGGGGGAAGGAATAATAGAGTGGTTTGAAGAGAAATGGTGTGATAAGACTTGTGTTTGTTCAAATGGACATGAACTTAGGGTTTACATATGTTTCATAGAGGCTGGGTACGCGCAGAAGGTGGGTTATAGTTATGAATAATTCGGTGACCAGTTTGCATCAAGGAATTTGGTATTCCAATTTGTCCATTTAGTGCTGAAGATTGAGATAGATCATATTTAATTTGTATGAGCTTATCGTGTACTAAATGTAGAAACTAATTTTGCTAGAATTTTTTGTAGTATGCCTTAATTTCCGTTTGAGGGAATTTTATGCAATTTATTTAGCTTCTATATTGATCTGCGAAGTTAAATGTTTCTTGTATGTAATTAGGATATCCTTAGCGTAGTGCAAGACTGGATTTGATATTGAATTTTACTTACAGTAGGTACGCGTAAGTTTAATGGGAAATTTAATTGTGACACTTGATTGCAATTTGCAATTACTGCCCTACTTGGACATAAAGGAACACAAAATGATCAGGATATTGTATTATTCCAAGTAGGCAGAATAAAATCAACAGGTTTTATAAAAGCTCACACGATTGAGGAATTTTTTATCTTGGTGATTTATCGAGCTTGACTGGAATCATGAAAATGCATGTGCGGAGCGAATTGAGTTGAATAAAGCTATTGTATATTCTACATGTGCACCCGTTTTTATTGAACAAAGCTTTCAGTGAGAATTGATTCTCAACTTATTTTTCGCGTACATCAAGGTATACGTTAGGTATGGCATGATTTGCAGAAATGTATGTTAGCATTGCCTGCTGTCTCGTAGCAAAATGCTTGTTGAATTGAAATGTACGATTTTTGACCTTAAGGTGTTCGGGAAATGAAGCGTGAAAACACCGTATAAAACAAGCTTCTGCCATGTGGCTCTTATTTAGCGTTTAGCTTACCCTTGCGTGGCTAGTGCTTTTGATTGCAATTTTCAGCCTGATTCATTACAGCAATGATCAGATATTTTGATGCGTTACAAAATACAACAGTAAACCTTATGTTGCTTAACATGAGCCCGCTTCTGTATATTCTAGTTTGTTCCTTTCGACACTAAAATTCTGTGATTATCTGTCTAACCTTTTTATAAAGTTTTTCGTTATTTTTTGCCCGTCTTCCTTGTACAATCGCTGTTTGCATATGGAAAGGGGGAAAACTACTAAACTACTGTCAAAGGAAACCGGTGCGGTCGTGCTCAGGGAAGCCACCACTATTGGTAATAACTAAACCGAGCAGAAAAAGTGTTCATGTCATGTCCAGTGTACATAATATGGAGCTCCGAGCTGAGCTAATGAGCGTGTTATCATCCGATGTGGTATTAGTTTCTCATATTAATGTCCCTCTGCGGTGGCGTATGGTGTAATATGTAATGTCCACCGACATTTCTGGGATGATCGGATCAGCCTGGACCAAGTCGGCGTTTTTACCAGTATCTAGTATTTAAATATGTCGTTGTTTCGGATAAGAAGGAATGCAGAGAATGCTTAGGTACGCTTTTACAATACGGCATTATCTGAAAGAACAAAATTACCGAATATAAAATAGTTTCCATAATGTGTTACGCAAACTTTGGCGGACCGAATCAGCTAGGCATTTTCCCTTGACAGAAGAACAATAAACGTAAGGAAAGTAACGAAGGATTCGTATTGGACTTGACTGGTTAGTTATGGCTATCTATGGCTTATGGACGCCTGTGTTGTAGTTTACGTATAAGAGAAATGAGCGTCCGTCTGGGGATACATAATAGTAGGCTTATGCTCGGCTAGTCCATTTGATCCTGATACGAAAGGAGATAAGTTGGGAGCTTCTTCTATTTGGCACGGTTTTGATACTTCAGTTTGGTTCTGTTCCTGGTAGATGCAACAACGGCCCCGTACTTCAATGTCCAGAAACGAAGATGAGATGCGGGCCAGGGCTCGGAACGACGCAGGGAAGACCTCTGACCCTGTCGAGAAACTCAGGCTACTCTGCTTAGCCCGTGGAACAACCGGAATCCTTGGATTGGGCAGGTCAGTCATTTTTAAACCCTTTCTGTGTGGGTTGATTTATTTTTCAAATATTCACTGGCAAAAAGATTTTTCTTAGTGGCATCAAAAATGCTGTTTTAAGTGTTTTATTCCATAGCTTATTGCTTGACTAGAGCGTCCAATATTAACAAAACTACAGCATTTAAGGTGGCTATTGAGTCAGCAGTATTTAGCCATATCAAAGTTTAAATTTCAGGGTGTTTGACCATACTGTAAACATTAATAGCGAGTGTTGCAGTCGTTGATGTAATGTTGTAAGATACGGGTCTTGGGTCTTCATTTTGCGCAATTATTCATTAGCGTCGGTGTCGCGTAATGTTATTAGAGATATTTGGATCACATTTTTGTAGCTCTGTGGGAGAAACTTCGGTTTCTGCGGATATACATTGCTATGCTTATGAACACAGACAGAATAAAGTTTATGGTGCTACTATGCTTATGCTTCTGGTCCGTGCAGCTTCATCTGTTCTTTCTCCTACTTTCTCCGTGCAAGATCCATGGGATACTCATATGGTTTCCTGGCTAGGATCAGTCGCAATGTGGGATCATCGATCCACTCCTGCATCCTGCTTGCTTGCATGAGACTGTTCCAGCTTACATATGTAAAAGCTGGACGTAAAGTCTAGGATTAACGCCGCCGTTCTAAATTGAAAATTAGCTAATTTCTTAGCAATTTAGCCACTTAATTTTAATATCGATACCACTGGACTATCGCGCTAAGCTTAAAAACTGCTGTGAAGATTATTTCGGGTTTTTATTTGTGGGAAAATGTATACATACCTAACAATAACAGGGAATGAGAAATGGGAAGCATTCCTGGCAAAGGGGACATGAAAAGAACAAGTGTTTGATTCACATTAAGCTATCTATTGTTTGAAACTAGTTTATACTTAATGTTTATTTTAATAACTAATATTTTATATTAGTACAGGATTTCAGTCAATAGAAAATTGCTGCAATGTTCTGTTTAGTCAATCTTATGGCTATAGTTTTATCGTTTGGGTTAGGTTCACTAAATTTGGTGTAAAATTAAGCTTTCAATCTAATATAACCTGAGAACCTAGCCTAACTAAACCTATATACCTTAAGACTCTCAAGACGCGGTGGTTCTCACACGACAATGATACCCAACATTTGCACTTGCATTAAAATTGAGCACTGCACTTCTTTTTACGTGTTCTGTAAATAAAAATAGTACAAAAGACAAGCTCCGTAGGCATTGCGGTTTGGTGATGCCTGCACGAAAAATCTCTAAAACACTTATAATAGATTAGATTTTATAGCTTATTTCAGAAATTGTTTTAAAATTGTTTCAGAATATTCCGAAGAATGGATGATGATGGGAATAAACAATTAAATTTAGAAGAATTCACGGAGGGCATGAATGATACGGGGATGAATTTGGATGCAGCAGGTGTCAAAGCATTATTTAATAAATTCGACAAGGATGGAAACGGATCAGTTAGCATCAACGAATTCCTGCTAACCATTCGGGTATGTTCCTTATAAAACGTCACTATTAATGTCCCACAGCTTGCCGAATTGTTTTGTCTTTCGGGTTCGATCAAACTCAGTGCACAGATAGTTATTATCACCAGGTTAAAGAAATCGGATTGAATATTTAGTTTTTTAATTTGAAAGTCGTAATGTTGCCGAGTTTGAACGCTAACGACAAAAATGTTTCCGTTGATTTCGATTGTGTATACAGATAGCGACAGTTATGTCCTTTATTTTCGATACCAATGCTCAAATGTTATCTATTCATCCGATATATATTAAACCTTATTATAATTCCTATACAGCCGCCAATGAACAATAATAGGAAGAAATTAATAATGGATGCATTTAAGAAATTGGACAAGACAGGAGATGGCGTGATTACGATTGACGACCTAAAGAACGTCTACAGCGTCAAAACGAATCCAAAATACTTGAGTGGTGAAGAAACAGAGGAACAAATCCTCAAGAAATTTTTACGGAACTTCGAGGAAACGGGTGTTGTCGATGGGAATGTGAGTGCTATAAATTACATACCTGTGCTTGATTCAAATTTATTCTTCCTATCAAAATAGAAATAATCTTACACCCACTTTTGGCACAGCTCAGCAAAAATTCTTTAGTTCATATGGAGCTAAGTACAAAATTCTAGAACCTTTGCATGTCGAATTTATTTCTACTTTTAATTTTTATCCAGGTCACCGTGGATGAATTCATGGACTACTACGCGGGGGTGAGTGCGTCGGTTGACCATGACGGCTACTTTGATTTGATGATGCGAAATGCCTGGAAATTATAAATTAATAAACAAAACAACCTGTTGATTAAGAGTTCCTGTTAATCAGTAAAATCATGCACAAACAGACTCTGAATTACTATTCACAAAAATACAGTTTTATTGACACACTACGTGTACATATTGTTACTTACTATACTGCCTTTGCTAACATTATAAAGTACCTACTAAAGATAACTCTAATCAAATCATGGAACTCTTAATCCTGTTAAGTAGTATAAATCACTCGTTTTAGGATAAGATTGTGAATTTGCTTATTTTTGCAAAACTAAGTTGATCGTTTGAGCATATGCAATTGATGTAAGAGAAAGTAGTGCATGTAGTGTATTATGTATTGTATACTGTATACCGTACGTGATTAAGACATGTGTGCCTGTTATAGTAAAGAGATATAATTAGCTGAATTATTAGATTTATTTCAATTTTATAGTCCGGGACATTTGCAAATATCTTAATTTTTATTGTACAGAATTTAATTCATTATTTCAATAGCTCATCATAGGATACGTATAATTGTTATTCTACTAAATTGTATTAAATAATACTTGTTTCTTGTTTTTTAAAAACCGCAAAACTTTTGCGTTGCACATTGTATTTTCCGTGTTAAAATGTTAAAAACGTCGGATCTCGGCTATTGTGGTTCGCAGCCCTTCATATTTACGATCAACTGTGCATTTTACATTTTATGCTGACATATATATCATAAATATATCTTACATAATAATTTGTGAATTGAATAAAATTTAAATGCAGTTAAGAATATAAGCATGTGGAGAGGTAAAATTTGATTAATTTAGCTGTTGTAAAGCAATATTTGCCGCTTAACTCAGACGTCAATATATGTAGACTAGGAATGTTTCTACAAGCAAGAGTGTTGTTAGTAGACAATTTGATTTACGCTAGGATATCCAAATACCTAATCCTTGTTTGGAAACGTGTTCCCAATTCAGAAGAAACAACGCAACGGTATGGCAAAAGTCAAGTAGAATCCATTATACCACCGTTTGGTTGTCTCATTCAAGTTTCAAGTAGATTGTTTTTCGTTTCAAACAACTAAAATGCGCTCATACTCAACAATGGATGGATATATTCTACGGTATTGTTGAGTGGGTAATTGAACTGTACACTTTTCTTTGCTCCAAGTCGAACCTGGGTCGAGTATGCAATGCGTGATGGATGGATAGATTCCTTCTGCAAACAGATTGAGCCAACATCCGAAACTTATACATATCCATCGTCCTTGGGGTAGCTCTTGCCTCTTTAAGTAATGTCAAGGGTGGCGTGACGCAGCGGAAGAAATCATCAGTCACATTACGTTGGTATAATTCAAAATTTTAACCAAGTTCGGAAATCCGATTTCAAACCTTAACCTATGCCGAGTTGTAGCTATCTAGCTTAATTCGTCAAATATAAAAATAGAGTTGGGCTACGTTAAATGAAATACTCCATAACTTTTTGTATGCATTTAAATATTTCCAATCTTACCGAAAACTTGTCGGAAATGCTGTCATTCTACATCCAAAACGATCATCGATAAATGGAATTGAAAATCTTTCAAAGTATCATTGTATATCTAATGTAAAGTCATGTTTGGCCATTGTCTCATGAATTATTGATAACTCTCAACAACTTTGGAAGCCTTATCTAAGCCTTGTCTAAGCTGTTATTTAACGCACTAACGTTACTGTTTCTTAGAGATACGCTGATTAATCGACCTTTGCTGGGTTTTTGACGGTTACTCGATTCTTGCGGATTAATCGGCGTGCCGATTCTTGGAAACGCAGATTAGCTTAATGAAAAAATTATCAAAACACTATAATTGGGGCATCTCTTACTTTTTCTAGCGTTGAAACAATAGTTTCATGTTCATGGCGTCTAACTGGTTACGCAAACAAATATTTCGTTACAGAGCGCAAGGCCGAATATTCTGCATTTGTGATATTTTGTTCGCGACCTAGTAGTATGCACGTAATTTTGACAAATTAATATTCCAAAACACGAATTTTGGCTACGCCACCGATTGAAACCCAAGCCGAATGGTGTCGATTCGAATGCTCAATATATAGCCAAGTAATAGAACAAGCGCTGAACTCATTGGATGCCTGATTTTCTCTGAGTGATCTCGTATGGATGGGCTAACTGGATTGGATTGAAGGCCTGAAAGGCTTTGGTTGTCTCCAAAGCCAAGGCGTTCGTGGGTTGTTGAAGCTAATCAGATTGGCAGATGGGGAAAATTGTTTGCGGAAGAAACTTGAGTCTGGCTCAATGGCCCAGAGCCTTTCTTTCTCTTCAGGAGCAGCCGATGAAGCTCTCGTCTGAATGCCGAAAACCCATTCCCACATTGTTAAAATAAATACAAACTCAAACCGGGAGAAGAAATCTGATCAGTAGTCGTGGATAATGTATTTACTATGGATGATGTCGGGGTTTTGGGTGGATGACATGGACTCTGTGGGACATGACATGCCGTTGGTGGTTTAGGTTAGCTTTTCGTTTGACTTACCTAAGACAAAGTACTCTAGTTCTTCCCAGAGCTCCCTTCACGCTGATACTTTATTTACTTTGTGTTACGTCGTTTTTTTTTTCACTCAATCTCCTACTTATGCCAGTATAGTAGTCACTTTGACTGGACCTGATGATGTGATTTCGGCTGTCGGTGTGCTCCGTCATCCATAGACAAAAACTGATTTATTTCACGGTTCACACTTTCAGTGGCTCACGGGCTTTCGTTGTCACAACTTGGGGGATCGGGTCGCAGCTCTGAGCTTTGAAAGGTTGAAGTTGTTGAAGTACAAGTTCTTGTAACGCTGATCATTCGTTCTGGTCTGGGTTGAACTGGTGAAAGCTATGGAGAAAGTACGTCGACCCAAGTGCGCTCGTTGCAGGAATCATGGAGTTATTTCATGGTTGAAAGGCCACAAGAAACAATGTCGATTTCGCCTTTGTTCATGTGCGAAGTGTAATTTAATTGCGGAAAGGCAACGCGTAATGGCGGCACAGGTAAAATTGCATTCATATTTCGAATATGCATATGAACTATTGTAAATTATTGAAGCACCGGCAAAATTTGTTATTTTCACCTCAAAAAATCAAGTTTGGTGTGGGCACTTTTTGCCTAAAATTTAAGGTTACAATTTTGTATATATACACATTAACAATGTTTAATCCAAACACCCTGGTAAAACTGCAGGTCGCGTTAAAACGCCAACAAGCAGCAGAAGACGCGGTCGCACTAGGACTTCGAACAATAGCAACCGGAAGTCACTTGAAAGCCCTTCCACCTGGGCCTATCTACGGTATGAAAGTTGAGGATCTTGAAGTTCCACAACCGGCGAGCAAGGAGCAAGATACTACTGCTCACCTAACGCAATCAACCCGGAAATCATCAGGAGTCAAGCGGGATACCAACAGCCGTGGTCATAATACTACTGGCGGTCAGGTCGGAAACAAGGAGAAAGCAAATTCCCAGCATAATACTCCGACGAACCGTTGCAATGTAGCCGAGACGCCGACACCGAAGGATATTTTGAAAAAATTGTTCCCGTCATATGACGAATCATTATTGGATCAAGTATTGTCACAGAATGACCATAATTTGGTTAAAACAATACAAAAATTGACGCCACATCATACCCATCATCACCATTCACATTCAGACAGTGATAAGCAGCACAACGGTAGCAAGTGAGTACCTGCCTATTCATTTTACCTATAATTAATAAGACAATTAATGGTCATGTCGCCAAGTTGGCAAATTACGTTGTGGTTGAATACATCGGGTTTAAATTACAGTGCTAAAATCAGTTTCACCTAAAACCGGTGTCAATCCGCCAATTTAATTATTTCTTGGATCATAATTTCATATCGCATATAAACACCGGGTTTAGAAAATTTCTTGCGAATAAATAACATGAAAATTGCGTTATTGATTTCTTAGGTGCGGCGGAAACGCGCTTCAATCATATTTAGCCTCATGGAACTCATCGCTGGCTTGTATACCACCGGTGTCGAGCAGCCGCAGTACAACCCCTACCAGAAAACAATCCAATACGAATACGGCATCTGGTCGAAGACTTTCAGCATTCGTTCGACCACAACAATTTCGGTCAAATCAAGGTCTACCAATGCCAAACACAAATCTCATGCGCCACCCCGCCGAACACATGCACGAACGCACAACTGCCCCATCGCTCTTATCCCCAATGTCCCGCCTGGGAAATCCACCGGAATCATTTTACCCTACCGCGACGGCCGGAATTTTACCATACCATCATCCCACCCCCATGTGGGCCAGTTCCAACGTATTCTACCACTTCGCTCTCCCACCACATTCCACAGGCCCACCACCCGGCGTCCCACCGCATTCCATACTCACGGACCTGAGTTCCTACGGCAGACCATTGCATTTGCCCCCACCTACGGGCTGTACTATAGCCGGGTGTTTGGACTGCAGTTCGAGTGGACAGAGCGTCCGCCGTCGAAGCCCAAGCGAGGATTCCAAGTCCCCAACGCTGGACTCGTGTTCCATGGACGTAATTGAGGTGGACAGCGGCAAGGAGGATGAGATCATTGATATGAATGATGTGAGAGGGGGTGATGGAGGAATCAGCATTTCCAATTAAATTACTACCAGAGTCCATTTCATTGTCTATTTTTTATTCCGGTCCGGCTCTTCCGTTGTGTCAACAGAGAACGGAATTCTGATTCCGCGGAATTGCCTACGGGTAACTGGATACAGTGTCTATTGACTACTGAATACTGTCCCTGAATTCACTAAACCCTGTTCCAAGTCTCAGTGAAATTTGCTGGATGAATTAAAGTCAGGCAGGGATTCGGTTTCGAAATCTAAAGCAATACATATAGCATAGTTGTGTTTATGCTACCAAAACTCATTTCAATATTATCAGCTTCGGTATCAAACTTGTGGTGGGCGCTAAGCAGAAAGATTACGGTGGTAAATCATTCGGTGAATTCTTAAATAAGGAAATCAAACTTCTTGAATACGGCTTTATACTACATATACAAATTGGCGTGAATACTAGAATACTCAGCAATTATTGTGCCCAGTTGTCGTCTTGCTCACGACCCGCAATATGGAGTACCAGCTGAAGGATAATAATTATTGCAGATCAATTTACGATAATGCTTGATTTTGTTATTTAAAAATAGACGATCATACCCTATCGATTGCGCAATTCACAGAACAGTTGCAAATTACGTATTGGTGTAATTAAGCTTGATCTTTGGGGCATGTTGAGACTCCTTAAGGCTTGGATTCATTTCTCCAATCTCCAATGATAAACTTCACGCTGCGAATTGGCTTAAGCTGACTTGAATATAACAGCAGATTAATAATTTGAAAAAGTTAATTTTTCTGAATCTTCACACGTAGCTTAGATATTTTCTCGGTTGGTTTGTAATCAAATACCTAAATTAAGAAAAAACTTATTCAGTCGTGTCTTCTAGCATCGCACCGTGTGGATGATCTGCGGCACAAACCATCGAATAAATACAGCATATCACTCTTGTACATATGAATTAGAAATATTATAAGCACACTAGTAGTATATGGTATTTAAGAAAGTCAGGTATGCGTTTTCTAATTGTTAATTCAGTGGACGGTAATTCCGTAAGTTGAATTGTGTATTAAATGAGTCACCTCTTTAAGTTTATTTCTTATTTCGTGTGTTACAGTTATACAGCTACAATAGTATCGGCTTAACATAGGTACGGATCTGTAAACGTGTAACTACATTTAGAATCCGATATCCGGTACAAGTACAATGGGACCGAGATTTAGGATTTGGAATTGTTAGTTCCCGTTTGGTGAGAATTGTAAGTTGGAGTTTTGGTTGAAACTGAGCCCTTGTGTGTGGTTTGGTTTCCATTAGTTGAGTAAATAAACATTTGTTCCATCAATCAAAGCAAAGTTGACTGTATACATTATTCCTGCGGACATTTACACACACATACACACAAGTCAAGATGTTGGACACTTTTCGGAAACTTCGAAAGACTCCGTGTCAGTTAATAAATACATTAGGCAACTCGACTGACAACAATAACAACTCAGATGAAATGAAAAACTCCGTGTGTTATTGCAATTTGGGTAAGAAAGGATAGAAAACCAAGGACAAGACCTAAAAATCTGTATCGCTCTGTACTGTAAAGGCAAGTCAGAACAGATAGTGTAGCTTCCGAATGAAAACCTGAATATCTACACGGCATATGGAACCTGTTCTATATGTTTAAAGTCAGAATCATTTTTGCTTTTGTTACATAAATCCGGGTACACGTTTCCAAGACCTTTAGTTCAGATTTAGAACTTTGAACACGGTATGAATAACGTAAAGTGAAAACACAAAATGTGTAACAATAGTACGCCTGCACTTGGCCTGTACTACCATACAATTATGCTCGAATTCGATAAATATCTTGTTTTTGTTAAAATAATACCATTAGTTAACAGGAAGGAAAACAATATGAATATTCTAGAACGCTCTTGCGTTAATTATTCTTGATGATACAGGGAAATATTGTATACGTACCTATGTGTACTTATTAGTATAACAAGGAACATCCGCGTAAGCAAATTGGCGTAAATTCATTCAAAATATTAGAATCGTAAAAACGAATTGACACGCTAAAATGTTCATTTTCGTGCAATATTTATTGAATCCATATTTGTCTGCCCTAATTTAAATAAGTTTTGGCCTAAACTTTTTGACAAGTTTTGTACTAAATAACCGACTTTTTCAGGTATTTCACTGATTTTATTGAAATTAGTAACGTGATTTACGCTAAGAAAGGTCAGATTAAGTGTATTCATGTTATGTTATCTTTAAAACGCAAATCTTGTCAAAGAGTTTAGGCGAAAATTTGTTTTAAAAAGGCCACTTAAATTGACACCAATATTTATTAGTAAAGTTCGTTTATACAACGTAGATAGATATACATATCTATCAACGCAGTTCTTTATGTATCTGTCCATAGCATTAACATGAATGAATAATTCGCTAAAGATTGTTTAGAAAAATCAATGCTGCAAGAAACAATGACGAGGCCAACCAGGAAGCAACTCTCAGATTGTCAAATATCTGGTCAAGAAATGGATAGACGGTAAATCGAGTCGTCTTTATTGCATAATATACTATTTTTGTAGACGCAGTCTGCCTGCACTGGAATTGAATTTCTGGCTATTCAGCAGACGGGTAAACAAGTTTTGGCAGTGGCAACCAGACACGCTTACTTGCTAAAATGTATATTTGTACCTATCCAAGTATAATTCCGTAGTAGCATTCCGGCATTAATAAAAATAGCTGTTTTTAAAATATTTTGACAATGCTTCTATGTTCTATTCCCTTTTGTAATTTCAATTGTTGGTGTCGGAATCTATTGGCATTGGGTAACCGGTAAACATACACGTGCTCAAAAATCTTCTCCACATAGCTAAACACGCATTGCTGTTCAACACAGTCGTCGAATTTTTCTCAATTCGAACGTTATCTAACCTGACATAACCGTATTATTTGTAATCATGATTATCCTGCACGCATGTAAATTTACCGTCCAGTCGCATTGGCATCTTGCCACAAGTATGAGCATCGAAATTAACCTTGGTATTCAACTTTGCAGCTCGCCCAGCAGGCTCTAGATATCTGTACTACCTGACTCAGAAGATGAGCATCTAGCATATGTACAGATATTCCCAATTGTATCGTATCAGCCCAGAAATTCCGCAAAATATTGCACAAAAACCTCACAAATCTACTATATAATTTGGAGTGTGTGTCCGTCCGTCCGTCCGTCCGTCCGTCCGTTTGTGTTCGCTTATCTCGACGGGGGGTAGGGGTACAAAAAAGTTTGATACG
>JAQFYT010002184.1:0-13625 GCA_034694925.1 Ceratophysella denticulata | reverse complement strand
TATTTAGAACATCAATTAATGCCAGATGTATTGTTGACAGCGGCTAAAACAACTATTTTCGAACTATAGAAAACCTACGGATTTTATATAAGTACCTATAGTAGTTATTGGTACTATTCTTTAAGATTTGTTTACCTAGAAATACTTGCAAATGTTTGAATTTGAACTTCCAATCCGTTTTAACATCTCCACATTGTCGGTCTACACTACACCCGTTTAAACGGTTTATTTGGTATTGGTGTTCCTGTGTCCTGGTCTTGGCAACTCAGTATCCGATCTTTAAAAAAAACCATTTCACTAGCTATAGCAAGTAGGTTTAACTTACTTCCACCATCATACCCAGCAGCAATTTGTTTTCATAAAAAATTACACCATATGTTATAAGGTTAGTAACACGTGTTCATGAACAGGAATTGGGGAAATCCTGATCCGAACCCGAGTGGCACGTGTATGAGAACCAATATGTCTGCATAGAAATGAAGTGTAGAATTGCCCGTGCAATTTGCAACTGGGATACATTTAGAACAATAAGAATAAGAACCAAGAATTCTCTTCGAATGGGAACTTGCTTTGTATGAGAACATGTTCAGAAAGTTGCAGAGATGTTAATCATCCGACAGTCCACCTATTTTGAACATAATTAAGTAAGGGCAAATGGCATAAACCCTTAGCAATTCATATTAAAAGCAAAACAACTTAGGTAGGCGAAACGCAAAACAGAATTTTGACAGGAGACAGGAGTGTTCCCATAATCATCATCAATCATCATTACCATTGCGTCAGATCCGGTACCGTGAATCATTTACCTTGTGAATAAGCAGTATTTAACACTTATCTTTAGTATTAACCATAGACATACGAACCTGTTACCAGTACTGGTAACAGGTTCGTATGTCTATGGTATTAACACATAGCATCCGTAAATGATTATTTGTCTAACTAATAACATAATACTACATATTTCCTATTGCCTAATGCTAAGCATTCGTTGAAATTCTAGAATCATATGTATCAGGGTTACGGTTAATTACTTGCATCCGTTCAATTCTCAAGTTAGTTTAAAAGATTAGGAAAATTGAAGCTAAAAACGGCTCTAAGGTTGTTTTAAATATTTTACAGTTCCGATTTTCCCCCGTGGAGAACGAAAGTCTATATGCTTTACTTTGCTCAGGCCCATATCAAATATCAAAAATAAGAAATCTCAACGTCGAATAAAGATTCAGACCCATCAAGTATTTAGGTGAATAAAGTTTAACATAAATTCTCGTCCGCATCTTCTCGTGTAAGTTTGATATTTTCCGGCGTCTGTCTGTCTTATCCTGAGTTAATAGGTAGTTTATACCTATATAGTTACCTATTGTTAGTGGTTTCACCTGTGGGTCCACCAGGTGAGTCTGTTCCTTCCTTATTACATACATACAACGAGGAGTATACCTAGATAGATTAAATACAGTTCCGTGATGCCGACTAAACAATGGGATACACGCTAATTATTACAGACTTCTTGAACACTTTTCAGCATATAGATGATATTTAGTCTTAGAGTACACAATACCGGCATTTGGTATTTAGTATTTAGTCAACGACAAGGACTATATAGATTTCAATTGAATGACCAGCGCTGATTCGTATTTCACATGATTAAATATTAGATGACAATATAATAGACGAGGCGGAGAAGAAGAAGTAATTCATTGTATGCTCGAGTGTTGTTTATATTCTCTGCTCATCATATAAAAACGCAAGGACAACAGCTCGCCGTTGTATAACACGCATTTATGTATATTTGTTATGCTGCGTTTGTTTATAATTAATATATTGTATTACATTACCTATCATTAAATCTTGTATCGTTTGATACATTATGATCATTATAAAATAAAACTTTGTAAGTTATGACTGGACTACCTAGCACACAGTACACATGGTAAGACGTTTGGCTTTTGTCTGCCTATTCGCTTGAGTGTGGTAAAGATACGTACTATATGTATATTGGCTATCCGAAGACGTGTACGTACATACTTCCTATCCTCTCCTGAAGTTCCAGTACCAGTAAATCTCATATCTTAATTACATTTATCTACAGTCCTAGCCTAGTCTAGTGCACAATAGTGGATTCTAATTCCTCTATGTACCTGTACCTGTATGCGTACAAGTAACTTCGCGAAACCACTCTCCTACATTAGTACACTAACTACTTTAGCTCCCTCGAATCTATCTCCAGTCTCCAGCAATGTAAACAAAGCGTATTTTTAGCACTTGGATACAGGTACTGTACTAGTTAGGATACAGTATATGTGCCTATTACTGGCATTGGCATTTTGGCATACTAGTCACAAGCCCAAGTGTTTGCATCCGCCGCAGCACAAAGCGCAAGGAGGAGCCCAGATTTCATTTCGCACAGAGTCGCGTCGGCCGCACACCAAACGGAATGTGCCTACCCAACGCAGGAGGGTGACGCCAATCCCCTCCAGTATATTTTTGCCACAAGGCGTCAGCAAGTCAGAAATCGGCTATCGACAAACCTAACATAGAGTTCACCTTCTGAGATTTCAGATGTAGACAGACGACCGAGAGCTTAGCCGACGAGGAGGCACGCACGCACCACGGCACGGCCCACTTCAGTACTTTGAGTGGGTCTCCTATTTTAGTCATTTTGTACCACATCATCACACAAGCTGATATTCTAGTGATAGGTATATTATAGTGAACATTTAGTGGGAGCAAACTAGCGGTTGGCGTTGTTGCTTCACCCATATCACCCACTGCTGATACTGCTATACTACTGGAACTTTAAAAAATCCTCGTTATCTTTTATGGCAGTTCCAATCTGAAAAGATTAGTCCGACCTAAGTACATAGTGGAATAGAATCAAATGAAAATTAGTGTAGTGCACCAGAAGAAGAGCGTTTTTACACCCGCCGTCAGCCGTCGTTGCGCCGTTCTGCTAGAGCCACAGCCACAACTCAACATTGGACGCTGGAGCTTAGCTGGAGTCAGTAGAGTGGTTACTGGTTACTGGTAAAAAAGGTAAGGTGTAATAACGGTGTAAAAAAGTGTATGTCGTGTCTCGTACAGTTCAGTTGCATACATATAGTCAGGTATTAAATTAACAGGTATATGGACGCCTATGATCAGATCGGGAAGGTACATTGTGAATTCATTCTGATTGCGGTTGAGTGTAGTAAGTAAGTAGTACATAGTACCTATGTACCTATTATACTAATAGTGCTCGCGCTCGCTCTGTGTTTATCCAGCAATCATACAGTCAGTTTTTCTGAGATACACACATAAGCCTTCCAATTCTGAATTTCAATTCAATTAAGTATTATACTATCAGGCAGAATATGGTGAAAAACTTTTCCGAAGTGGAGTGCGGGCGAGCGAGTTAGTTTAATGTGTATCTGTAACGTATGAAGAAGTCAGAAGTGTGCTCCAGACCAGATTGTTCTCGACTTCGACGTCGTCATACCCAGACCCAGACCGAAACCTTGACGAGAAGTAGAAGTAAACACGAAACTACTCAATTATTCAAACTTGTCTGCTCCGTTTAACTCCGAAAAACAATACACTACTGTCTTCTGTCATTATTCATTATGTACCTGTACATATCTATATAAGATATATACATACGACATGTGAGTGGTAACTTATAATGTAATTTTGACTCTCGTCCATCTTTTCAGAGTCGGAAACCGAGTTTCGCCAACTTTCGGATATCTAATATCCATAAATTTCCCTTTACGTTGATTTTTAGGGAAACTAACCCTACGCCGTTCAAAAGCAATCCAAGGTCGTTTCCTATCTGATTGTCTCATTCTCATTGCGTCCTGCGGGACTGGAGTCTGCGGAGTTTACCTATTCACGCTCTTTCACGCTGCACTTGTCACTTGTTGCTACTGTTTGCAGCTTATCCTACCTCAATATTGGGGCAGGTCTAAATACATCCGATTCGACGATTCGAGTCAAATAGTCAGATTCTGTCAACACGTTCAACTACCCACCTATTGTGCTCACATTTCATGCAACTGTGCTCCGGTGACGACTTTGTTGAGGACGAAATGCCAAATTTTCCGAAAAGGTGAGTGAGAGGAGAAAGTGCTTTTCACTTTTTTCTTCATTGTGTGCCCTACGCAAATACTTCCAATGGAGAAAGTTTTTGTAGTAGAATATGAATATAGGACTGTGGTGTGGTCTACTTACTTGCCTTAATTTCGAGAGCACAATTGTATCTTGTATGGTGGATATGTGCTACCTTATCCTGCATGCTTTCTCCACGGGAATTTAAGTTTATTAGCGTAGGACCTAATCATTCGGTGGATAACAGTTTACTGTCACAATCGTATAATCTTGTATTTCATTATCTAGCGGCGTCATATCGTCCGTTCTGGCAGATTCGGATCTGGCAAAAATCCTAGAATGTCCTGTGTGTAATGGAGTTCCTTACCCGCCCATATACGGTACAGGCAAAAATATTCCCCGAGATTTCGGTGATATTTGCATGTAAATAACTGAAGAATGTTTTCGAATAGGTTGTTTTAGCGGACACATAGTCTGCAACTCTTGCCGTCCAAGACTTCGGCATTGTGCTCTTTGTCGTCAGCCATTTTGGGAAGGTAAAATTGAAAATGTCTTTAGAGTCCTTATGTCATCGACTATGCTTTTCGCATTATGGTTGTTTCGCGACAGGAACTTTCGTACCGGTTGAAGAAGGCAAGCTTGTACAACTTTACTAAAATTTCAACTTTACACTACAGGTCGTAACCATACTGTGGAAACCATCGTAAAGGGTTCAAAGTTCTTCTGTAATTATAAAGATGCTGGTTGCACAGAAGTAATACTTGGAAGCGACATTAAGGAGCATCTAAAATCCTGTAAATTCGGGTAAGCCCTTAATCTCATAACGTGAAATTAATAAACATTAAGTTATTGGACTTAATGCGCATTATGAAACTTTGAATTAGACTGAACAATGTAACAGTCGGTGAAATATGAATGATAATTGATGATTATGAAACTCACGAATTGGCAACTTAAACTGCTTAGCACTGTGAAACAGGATATACTTGCGAAGTTTCATGTTTAGCCTATATTGGTACGCATAGGCATGATGTTTTTTTGTGTATATTACAGGCCTAGTTTTCTGCAAGCACAAGTACAGGAGGGGTCTGAGCCTCCATTGGTTTGTCAATGGGTTCCATGTTCAAATGGAACATTTCCAGAGTGTGCAGTGGAAGGTGGACGTGATCAGAACGGTGGAATTCTCTATGTGGCTCGAGCCGAACATGTTGGGGGGAAAATTCCTGGAAAGTTCAGCGTTGCCACCGGAAAGGCCTACATTCCTTGGAATTCAACAGAACACGAAAAGGATGAATACGAGGTAAAGACGAGCAAAGGATTTAGACGGGAATACATACTGGAAGCCTTGGTTTTTTAATTTTCGAAAGTTGACACTGATATTTTAGATTTTGATTGCTAACCCGGATCTTGTTACGTGGTCCCATGGCTACTTCGGGTATGTTCCACCCCTAGCTGTGCCGTAAGTGGATTATTATATTTATGACAATTATGAGACAAGCATTTCAGTTAGCTTCATGTTGTGAAACACTAATAATAACTATCCGTCTGTTATGTGTGACGAATAGAGGAGGGCCTGCTGAGACTGGAGAAATGTTATACATTGGAAGGTGGGCTGTAAGCGGAAACATGATCACTGGTAAAATCCATCCATCCCACCGATGCTGCTACATTGGTTTTGAAGGACAGGAACTCTCCAGACAGCATTATGAAGTCTTAACTCGAACTGTCAATATTGACTTCGACGAGACGAGCCCCACCGTGGAAGGGGTGCCCATCGACTTCGATTCAATTGACTAATATCCTACAGAAACGACTGATAGACTTTACTCCACAAAGCTTTCACTTCAAGTGTTTTTCACCCAAAGTGTGTGTATGACCATTAAGTTTCCTTGTACCAATGAAATGACCAATGCAACACGCATCCTTGTAGTCAATATTTTTAATGTGATTACATAATTAACTTATTACTTGGAGCAAGTAAACGAATTAAATGCTTTTGACTACTGCCACTGCCCATCCACTCATGACTCACCCGAGTCGATTCTATTATTATACGGTGTGGGATGTGACTTGACTTGTTGCTCACAAGTTATGCACGAGTCATCGTTTGGTCGCTTGAACGGTTTGATATTTCGATTAGGGGCGGTTCAGTTCATTGGCTTAAGCCAGCTATTTAATATTTAATAGGTTAGGTGGCTGGAGTAAACAAAATCAGCATAGGTCTTCTTCTGGTTTGAAGTTTGAACAGGACTACCGGGAAGAATGTTAAAACAATATTTTCGTCGCATTTAATAGCCACTAGCCAGATCCACGCTTTCAATGACATGAGTTAGGAAAAACAAGTGAATCGATATTTAACTTTTGGTTCGCCTTTTATTCACGTAACCACATATACTAATTAGAGCTATAATTAAAATTACCTATTAGGATGCATGTACAATTACATGTATTACTTAGGTAGGTATATGCCCTAAATATTTCAGTATTTAAGCTTCAGCCTTTACAGTACACTTTACAATTACAATAGAACAGTAGCATAGCAAATATACGAAATAGGAGAGTAATCACCTTCACATCATTCATTCTCACACATATTTGCACGCACATTGTGCTCAAAATCCTGCTGAAATTGATCAACAGCTGAAACCCATAATATAATTCATAATGTCAGTTCTTGCATTGAAGTGCACTCGGAGCACATCTACTGTAGACTGATTAAAGTGGATGAATAAATGTGTACCGCCAGTTTTAAAACTAATCATAATTAATTCGCAACGACAGCCTGCCCTACCTTACCTACTGGGCTGTACAGTAGGTATCTAAATGGCGGCGCCTGTTACCTCTGCTAAATGCAATATTACGTTTGTGTACTGTATGTGTAGTATGGCAGTTTGCAACAAGCACGCATGGAATTAAATAATTAGAAGAGTTAGGTTATAAGGTAAATCTAGTACTAGTATCCATAACGAGTCAATCTACACTAATAATACCGTATCGTAACAGGGCAGTTATATTC
This sequence comes from Ceratophysella denticulata, assembly GCA_034694925.1. Lineage (NCBI taxonomy): Eukaryota > Metazoa > Arthropoda > Collembola > Poduromorpha > Hypogastruridae > Ceratophysella > Ceratophysella denticulata. Next base: position 6,529 of record JAQFYT010002184.1, on the reverse strand, counting down.
AGAAAAGTGTGATACATATTAATATTGATAAATACTCACATATATACTAGGTACCTAACGAATAACAGACTAGAGAATGGATTACGTAACAAATTACTGGTCTACATTTACACAGTTTTTAAATTAAAGCGGATAAAGAACGAACACTATGTTGAATGTTATAGTACTTCCTCACATTAACTCCAGTCAAGTGTCTTACTAAAAAGATTCCTTGTCAAAAATTACAAAAGTAAAAAATGTGTTCACGGTTCATCAATAAGTATTCAAGATCTTTTGATTTAATATGGAATTGTATTGTGTGCATTACAGATTCAGCCAAATCCAAATCTGATTTTTATCATCAGTAGTGCATGTTCTGGTATTTCAAATAATTCACTTCCGATTATTAATTCCGGAACTCTACACGTTGAGTTGATACGACCACGGTAATACCTAACCAGTAATTATTCTAGTTTGGTGGTTAGGTTCGGATATTTGTTTTGACTGGAGGACGACAAACAAGATTCGAGTGTTAGAAAACTTGTAAACGCTAGATCAAACCATTTCATGTATACATGCTACCAGTTCTTAATTTTAACGTGGGGCATTGACCCTTTCACAACTGATCAATGGTTTCTGTTCTTTAAACGTTATTATTGAGCAAAACGAAACTTAATCTATACTGTATGTATATTTGCAGTTCATTTAATCTTTAGCATACGAATCGTAGGAAATTATAAAATGTAGTTCAGTTGGTCCTACAGCTAAAGGTACCTGTAATACTACTATTCCTCTACGATCACGATTACCTAAAACCTTATTGTGTATATTTTAGGTAAGATACTTCTTGTAGACAGAAAGGAATCGTTTCAGACAGTCTGTATAGTAATTATGCATTAAAGCCAAACCATTTTAATAAATGGAAGCGTTCTCCGGAAATTCTTATCTGACAGAAACTATACCAATATAGCAAATGCAACCAACTAACAGAATGAGTCAAATAGGCGATCTATGTTCTCGATTAACGGAAATCCCACCCGCACCGAGAAGAGGAGTAACTTCGCCGATTGAAACTTTAAGACAACTACTCGTGAAATATTTTTAGACGTAACATATACTGAATAATTCTTACGGCACCATTTCAATGTGCGGTTTACTCCCATCTTGCTTATACAATTTAGAATGTATCCAAAATCCGTTTTAAGTGATGAAGGAAAAGGAGTAGCACGTCGGACAGAAGACAGTCCGAAATAAAGTACCAGCTCGGACTAATTGATATTTACAGATCCATATCCTGCATTACTTTTATCTAATTGCAATTCATTTCCATTTCCATCCTGCCCCTAAAGCGGCGTCCTCTTACATAAATTGAATTTTTTCTTAATTTCTTTTGGCATTGCTTCAAACTATGTAAGTAGGGATACTAAAAGTATTATTGTACATCGTTACTATACAGTATAAACACAGCATCATTCGAAGATACGGCAAACCAACGAAGATCTTAATGTCCAACAAGTTGACACGTGTTTCGCGTGAACTGACGATACGAAGTAAAAAACTTATCTTTAGTCTCCACCTTATACCTAAAAACAGCGTCAATTTTAAAACCTCATTCATGATTTATGTTAAATTTTGTCGCCATGTATTTAGGACTCATTAACTGTGCACTTTCCATATCGCCAAGTTCATTAACGCAAACTTTTATGTCAAAGTTCATCGGTTAAGTTTGCATTTGTTACATCAGCTTCGTTTATAATTCTTGCTCGTCGCTCTATTACATATTACCTACGATGCTAGGCCTAGGATAAGTTACAAGTTTATTTAGACGAAGCTTGAAAATTGAAACAAGAATAATGAATAATAAAATACTGCGTTGAACGGAATGAACAGAAATATCGTCTACAAAATCTAACCTAAGTAGAAGTACAGAAGAGGAAGATTTTAGTCCCAAACAATTCCAAGTCTTAGAATACAGCATTAATAGTAAAACAGTAAACGACACGCTGTATGTATCCCAAATTGAACGTACCCTAGTCGCTTCCCGACTATAATATAAATCTTATGTCATAATCAATACAATAGAATTCTTAATTCATTAATGCGCTTCGACGAAGTAGTTGTATTTCTAAAGGTTATGCTCGTCTATACTTCAACTTTCTTTTACCTCGCCTGTAGGCTTCAGGAAGATTTGACTGTTGCAGTACTTATTTCTCATTCGCCGGAAAAATCATAAGCGATTTCCACGAATGATCTTGTTTGAAGCTAGTCAGGCATTCGATATTTATCTCCGATTCAGTTCAAGCTTTATAGCTGCAAAAAGAAATGTAAGTACGAATATTTCAATACTTTCTAAATTAGAATTTGTCACGAATCTCGTACAGTAATATAATATTATATAAGTACTTCGTTCTTACCATCGATGATTTCAGATTTAACTTTATATAGCTCTTTACGAACTTCTTTGAGAATTTCCTGTTTTAACGCCTCCAAGTCACTATCGTAACCTCCACTTCCGTTTCCATTCACCACAATTCCACTGGAAGCATCGGAACCTGTTCGTTTCCGCTGATTCATCTTTGGTGACGATGGGATAGATTTTTTACCCAGAGTTCCCGAATCGACTTCATCCTAACAATTGTAACATGAGAATTAGCTCTAAAGTTTCATGTTCCATGTACAAGAGGTAACAGAAAATACAGCTAGACAAATACCAAATAACACCGCAATATGCACAACATCAAAGGCTAAGCATAGTTAAGAACTCGGAGTGGTACTTTGTGGATAACATTTTATCTTTAGCTTTTGCTATAACCGGGTCGAGCAATACCAGGAAGTTCATTTTACTGAACCAGATCTGCTTTCTCTTCCGGATCAGGGCAGCACGAGGAGAAAATCATGGGCTGACTAGAGCGAGAGTAGTGCTACTATCGATCGACTTCCTTGTCATCGTCCCTATTCCATTCCCATTTCCCCATTGTCCTCCTCCGATTTCATCTACTGGCTAGGAATATATTTCTCTTGAATGTCCCGATTCCAACACATCAAGGAGCAAACAAGAGATCCCAATACTACTTGTCATTCGTAAACCACAATGACATATGACATCAATCAACACCATAAACCATAACCTACATTATACAGTGAGGTTCACTGGGATTGTTCACTGTATTATAACTCATCTAAGTAGTACCCAATACCTGCTGACGCTGACCTAAGACCTAATACATAAATAGCTATCTATACCCGTCTGCCGGCACTATCTACTCCACACGAAACTTGTTGAAATTGAAAACTCGTTAAGCTTAGACCAAAATATTCCGGGATAACACTACTCGGATAACACTATAGCAGTTTGAGCCACCGCTGTAAATACAAAAATACTAATACAATAAACAATAATCCAAAGGAATTGATCAGACGATCATCGGCTAAAGCTTACCTGACTATTTTGTGAGTTTGAATTATTTTGAAGTGCTGGCACATTCGGCGCTGAGTTTTCTTTAACCATAGCCCTACGACGAGCTAAAGTTTTTGCCATTTCATCCATGAGCGAGGTTCCGCTTCCGCCATTAGTTTGTGCCGCGTCAGTCGAGCCGACGCCATTTCCTATGCTGTTTCTTCCTCTCAAAGTTCCATAAATACTCCCACTACTGGCGCTTCCGCTGCTACTGGAACTCGATGTGCTCGTTGTACTGATCGCATCTGGCTGAGGACGATTTGCTTTGCGCAGATGTGCATTTGCCAGCGCGGCTGCTAATGAGCCCGCATCACCATCTCCACCTCGTGACAGAGGGCCATTTGGCATAGGGGGAGGCGGTGGAGGCACGCCGCCTCCAGATGGAGCATTTCCTGCAGGGGAAATTGACATATTTGGTGCAGGTGGCGGGGGAGGTGGTTGTGGTGCTGAATTCGTTCGATGATGTCCTGGAGGTGCTGTATTTGGCATCACCATGGGTGTACTCGGACTGCTCAATGCGGGTATGACTAATAATACAAAACAGAACGTCAGTACACACACAGTAAGAAATATATGCTTACATAGAAACTGACGTCGATCGACATCGATAAGAATGCGCAATGGCATAAACAAAACAATGCGATGGACGCTAAAGTGGGATTAACGAGAGCAAGAATCCCCACAACTTAAGTACAAACCGTACAAACCAAAATTAATTGCATCAAAGTTCTAGTCTAGTACCATGACGCGGCAGACGACTGCTTGAGAGAATCACAAGCGGCAATCATTGTTTCCCTTTGCAATCGTAATTAGCAAAATTCATGAGAATATAACGTACTTATAACGAATCAATATTTTCAAGCTTTAATTGTGAGAGCCTAGTGAGAGTGAGAAGTGAGAGTGAGAACCTAATCTTCATTGATTGATCGCGATTTGTATTCGTTTAGGTACAGAGAAATCTAAAATTTGAACAAATTGAATTTTAAAAAGCGGTTAACATCAAATTGCTAGAATCTTAATGCCTTTCTGAAATTGTCGTTCCATGTCTTTGCCTTTTTGTAGGTTGTTTCCACGGCCATATCAGTAAACAATGCATTGGTTTCTTGGGCAGAAACCTTTTTAGAGACGAGACTGTTACTTTAAAGACACCCGTACCTAAATGTACTAAGTAGTATGTAGGTAGTGTGCTTATAGAGGACCTTAAACCCTCACCTCCAGTTAACATGCGCTGGGTGACGTGTATACCGTACTGTGATGAGATGATTGATGGTGCTAATCTAATGGTAAGTAAACGTAATCAGTAAGCTCACCTTGTTGGGGCTGTGACATTCTCCTTTCCTGAATTATGGCAATATCTTCTCTGGTCATTGTTCGATATCCCATATCCTCTTCGTTAATATGATGATGACTATGTGGTGGTTGAGGTGGAATTTGGATTTGATGATTAGGAATAACCATGGAACCTCCAGGAGGTGCAGGAGGAATATGGTTCAACATAGGCTGTCGACTTGGCGGTGGACCACAAACCAAATTGTTGAGCGCTTCAACAGCGTGGAGCATTGCAAAGGCAAATGCTTCCGCGTCATCTTTACTACTAAAATTCAGTCCATACACTTGTCGATTGTCTCGCCACTGATGAAATGTTGGGGTGGCTTGATTATACTTAAGTCCTTTTAGAATGGAACAGTTGATGACTACCTCTTGATCGTGTAGCTTTCGGCCTACTACACGAAATGTGTTGTTCACTACATGATGATAAATATGAACTTTGGAGAGTCCAGACGAACTACCACTGGGTACCCACTTCTTATTGGACTCGTCGTAAATCATCACAGAAGCACGGGCAGACGCTATGCTCTGCTCACTAGAAAAAAAGAGAAATACTCCATTAGATCTCATCCTCGAATAAATCATGATCTATTATCGGGTTTCCTAATTATACCATTCCGCTCCAGTTCTCCATTGAATAAAATGAAGCCATAGAAGTCGAAAACCAAGGCTTTTGAGGGTTGCATGCCAAACCCAGCCTTTCACTAATATTTGAAATCTGAGATTCGAAATGGTCTGATTAGACAGTAATGGTCGAAAAAATAAAGTATCTACTTCGTATGCGCCGCAGGAAGTAGGACAGTGAATGCTTACTAAATGCACGCTATGCTTTAGTACGGAATCGGCAGTTTCCTTAAGATATAAAATATGAAGTTATACACTTTTCCAGCTAACTCATCGACCAGCTGACTCAATCGTAATATACAGTACTATGTCGTCTTTCAATTTCTTGCAGACCATGGATCTTCAGTTTTTTCTATTAGGCCCGACCCTTACGCATTCGAAAAGGAGACGGAGCCTTAACCTTAATCGGCGAAAAAATTCTTAGTATCTTGATATTTCACCTTCTTTTTGAATGTCTGTCTGGGTTGACGAGTTACTAATTGAACACGAAGAAGAATCTCTGCCTCAAAGCCTGTTAATTACGCAATTTTAAATCTACCAAAACACAACCAAAAGGGTCGAAATATCACACTCAATAAATGACTAAACTCCTACTTAAGAACTCTTTTCTAAAGCGTAAGTGTAAGAGTCTCCCAGAATGCCAGAAATTCTGGCTGTGTCGGGGTAAGGTGAAAGTGAAAGCAAGGTGTCTGTGGCGTGTGACGCACGGGTACCAATATTTGTACGGTTGGTATCAAAAGTACAAACCAAGACACCAGAAAAATCTCATGATTGAAGTTTCCTTTCCATAGCTATTAAAATTTCCTATTTCCTAATGTAAGTAGCTGTTACCCCATGTCTGTACATATACATTTCCAGCGAAGTTTGAAATCAATATCAATCAAAATCATTCCTGAATTCACACTGGAAACCAGCTTGCACATTTTTTGCTCTAACTCCGAAACTGCAAAGCAATATCGATTGATATATAAATACTATTGATATGCCGTATTTATTGTTTATGTACAGACCATAAAGGTGTATTAATGAAGACTAGAGAACTCGGTCCCTATCTCCTGAGCATCGTGGACGGTTTGGCCAAAGAGGGGGCGAAAATGCTTTTCTTTGGTCCAGAACCGGTCATTCCTGTGTCCCCCAAGT
>JAQFYT010002183.1:0-13627 GCA_034694925.1 Ceratophysella denticulata | reverse complement strand
AGACCAAACAGGTTGCATTGTCATGCGTGATCAGCAGCAGGCTCAGCTGACTAAAGAGCTACTCTTCTGTGCCACCAGCAGCTGATGATGCACTTCACGCAGCGTTCAGCAGGAGCGCACCTACTGCCTCAGGTGTGGACAGGGCGGTGACGACAAGGCGTGCCAGCTCATGGCGGGAAACATTGCCAGAGATAGTGTCCCCTTGGCGGGCTTCCAGCAGGAAGGGTCCCCCCTCACTCTTGTCTGTGATGCCTGCACGACACTTCCTGCACTATCAGCTTCAGGCAATCACGACCAGATGCCACTACAAGCACAATCTGGTCAGCCTCGTCTGTGGTGCATGAACAAGACTTGCAGACTTATGACAGCTCCTGGCAAGCGTGACCCACACGGCACCACACCAGCATGATTCACTGCCCCTGCCTTTGCTGGTTGTGCAACCATCAGATCACATGCATTTGGTGTATAGACGCAACAGCAGGCATGGCTCCCAAAGGCCTTTGGAGATGCTGATGACCAGCTGCGTGCGTTGACAATGCCCTGGCCAGTGGTTCAGGGCGTACCTGTGGACCTCAAGACAGAGTAGGGCAGGCCAGAACCTCTGACAGCTGTCTCCCCGGTATACTTGTGGTTCAGAGTGCCGCCGGGGTTCAGCTGCACAATGGGGATGTCCTTCTTGCGAGCCTCTGCATCAGCAAACCCACAACTGACACACCGCCCAGCACTGTGTCTCACCAATACATGCCCGCGAAGCTCAGGCATACTGCCACTGTGCAGTATGAGACGTACAAACAGCAGGACCTGCAAGGGAGCCTCTGCTTGAAGCTTTCTCAGCGATTCATGTGCTGTCAGTGGGGTAGAGAGCTGGGGGTCATGCTTGTGGGGTCTGTGATCTGGGAGCCAGACAGCAGCTGTGCACACTGACAGCACACCATATATTGGTAGCCAGGGTACAGCAGATGCAGCAGAGCATCACAACTCGCAAGAGTTTCTGTTGGATATTCAGCAGCTTCAGGGGGGTCCACATTGATGCAGCAGAGACGCATTGAGATACTGAGCAGCTTCATCAGGCGTCACAACCACATGGTGAGGGCGTCACAACCACATGGTGAGAGCGTAACAACCACATGGTGAGGGCGTCACAACCACATGGTAAAGACATGCTGACATCAGCAGCATCAGAAAACATATGCAATGCCATGTTCACTTTGAGAAGTTGCTGTCCAGCAAGGCAAAAGCTGCAGTGTTTCTTTGCGCAGTCCAGTAACCTTGGGCTGTATACAGTATATTCATTAGCATAGGCTCTGAATTACGCGGAATGCCGATTTAAATTCGGTATGTTATGAATATGAAACTGGAACTACAAATATAGTTATAGCTATATATATAGGTACACATAGTCGTTATACGTAATAGGTATATAAATCAGCAAGTTCACAGTCGTGTTATAACATAAGGAAATGTACTACCCGGTTCAGTACTTGTGGTGTATTGCTAGTAAATGGAAGATTCTAATACATAATTATTTCGACATATATGTGTCTTCAAAAGCTGTGCTTTGTTGTAATCAGAAATTAGATTATTGAGACATATATTGTGGTATATTCTTTATTCTTCCCTCATCATCACATAGCACTAGCACATGTAATTGTGTTTTCGAGTTGAGAGAAGCGAGCCTCTTTGCGCCGAAGGCGACCCTTGTGTCCAAGGTTTTTCCATAGAGGTATGAAGGTAGTTATTAGTATACTAGAGAGGAAATAAGAGACTTTCTCGATTCTAAAATGACTTTATTATGAAGTGGGGACGCATCGCGGTCATTTTCAGTATCCGTTGACAACAAGAAAATAATTTAACTTTTGACGGGTCTTTCCCGTCAACTTTCCCTGTTGTCCTTGTCAACAACAAAGAAATCATTGTTTGACGCAACCAAAACAAGAAATTCCAAAAAAACCAGCGGAATTTATTGTGCTTTTCGCACAACACAACCTGAAATTCGAAATTTTTTCCCGCCGTCCCACTCCGATAACAATTGAGAAGCGGCACCCAGTGGGCATTGCTTGTTCCTCTCTAGTCTACTAATAACTACCTTCATACCTCTATGGTACTGCCAAGGCGAAGAGCTCTTCATCTACAATAGATAAGTTTCTCCAAGCCTTCATGTAGATTTATGCAGAGTAGGGACTGACTGATCTATGATATATTTGAGGAGCAGAGGAAAAAAGCAAAGCTCGCCCGGCACAGTGCCTGCATAGGTATGTGTTGATTCCTTCTCGGGGTTCCGTCAATTCATCTCGGACAGTTATCGAGTTATAGAAAATTATGGGCTGCATGCGTTCATTTGGTTCCATGGGAGAGTAGCTTAGCAAAAATTATGGGCGTTCGGTAAAAAATCGGTGAAATTACAGAGAAATTATGAAAAATCAAGCAAAAAAATCCATAAAATTATCGAAATAGTATAGATCAGTTGTCAGTAAACCCAATTTCTTCCATGTGTGCATGAATCGTGACTTTCTGATTTTTTCTCCCGTACTTTCTCCTACTTTCTCTCCTGAGTTATGCCGAGTTCGTGCCCGACGTCACGTATAGAAATAACTCTGAAAGCTTCCAGCGTCAAGCCTGCATATCGAATATCTAAGGCATCCATTCATCCACAAGTCAAAAGCCAAAACCAAGGCATCAGCAGATCAGACCTCGGCTCGGCTTGGCTTTTTTGGGATAATGAAGGTTTTCCTCCGTATACACTACATCTCTACCGCTCTGTGGCAGATTGTGTTCTGATATAAAATTTATTTTTATTTTATTTATTTTTTTGTTCTTCCCTATTTCGGATTTATTATGGTTCCTAATCCTAATGGGAAGTGACAGATGAGCTAAACTGAACTGACTTGACTTTGAGTTTAACTTTGACTCTTTCTATTTGATTTGATTTTTTTTGTGGTTTCAAAACAGGATTATTGCACTGGAGAAAGTGTTCAAGCTCCATGTCTCCCCTGTGGAAAACGTTCAGGAACTGAGAGAAGCTGTGGATCAGCTTCGACACAAACTAGAGAATTATGAGCATCTGAGCTGGCTTGGTAATTTCAATGCTTTTTCTACCTTCTTGTTTTATTTTAAGAAAGCGTTAATATGTGCGGATAGAGTTTAAGACTGTATTATCAAATTTAAGGCTATTCCAAATTTTTAGAATTTTGGCGGTATTTTATAGTGCTAGCAAATGGGTAAAAGCATGGTTCTTTTACCTTTATCAATTAAGAAGGCTTTTAGGTTTCCAACGACATATCACCCGTCCGATTTCATTACCTATTACTACAAGCGGTGCAGTCGTTATCCTGAACCATGGTTTTACCCATTTGTGAACACTATGAAATACCGCCAAAATTCGAAACATGAGACTAGTCTAAAATAAGTGTCCTTAATCTGATTTCTCTATTCCGTCAGCTTTCCAATGAGGTATCGCGCGGGTCATTTTATATGAGTCATGTATTTCGAAAGCAGGCGTGTCTTGCGTCCATAAGCTAATATTACCAATTTGGAAATACAACCTTAAGGCAGAATATTGTACATGTCTTGGCTTCAGTTTTCGAGGGTGTCTTTATGGGAACACACATCCGGTATAAGCAAATATTGCATCTTGTGTCCATAATATTGAAGCCATAGCCATAATCCATCTTATCTTTGGAAACTGAAACTTTCCTGTTGTGCATATACATCATAGAAGACACATGTTACGTCTTCCTTGTAGCTGCTGTGTATAAATAGACGTTTTTGCAAATATTTACATACTCTATTGGGATGGACAAGTGTCTACTGCGTATGGATGGTTCAAGGCTTGTGACCTCGTTAATAATTTGGTATGTATCTATATATTTCCGTACAGGATTCCACAAAACGCTCCATCCACCCCCGCTGTCGAAACCCGCACCAAGGTCCCCGACGTCCACTGCTCCTGTGGTGGGCTTACCAGGGATCGGCTATCATGATAAGACTTTTCACCAAAAACAAGCTGTCTGTGACAAATTCCTTAAGCTAAGGTAAGGTGTAAGTCAAAGGTATTAAGCTATTTAAGGTTGTGTTGAGCTCTGGACTGAATCTCCCGCAGGAATTGGGAATGTCAGCCCATAGAGATGGAGCTGGTTTTTGCGCTAATTTTTTTAATATTATTTGATAATTGATTGACCCGTAAGATTTAAATTGCTCAAGCAAGCTCATGCAAAACGCCGAGGAAAAATTATGTATATTTTAAATTAATAGCTTTCAAAATATAAACAATTTTTACCAGATTAAGTTTTTTTCAGCGTCTCAAGTGTATTGACATATCAGACGGGTAATACACATACAATCCGATTTGATTAATGATGTTGACATTCAAACCAGAAGACGCTGTCATTTTAGGTCGGGATCAAAATTAGTGCTCTTTTCAATTCCGCAATCCAGCCTTACAGCCAGGTTTAAAGTATTCAAATCCCGTTCTACTTTCCAACCGATTTGTACCAGAGAGCATTTTGGAAATTGAAATTTCTCTCGGAAAATGTGACGACGCGTCAAAAACGGAAATCTAAACTTTTTGTTGAAAACTAGAATTAGAGCCGATTAGAAAATTTGAATAAATCGAAAATATTAAAAATCTGTCTGCGTCAAAACGATAACCATTCCAAAATTCTATCACATGTTTGAATATGTATGTTGCGAAACAAGGCTGAAATTGACCGTGATGCGAGGGATTTTGGAGTATATTTTTAAGGATGAGATTATGAGATTTCCGTTTTCACATCGTCCGCGGACTCGGTCTATCATAACCCGCCTCATGCTACTAAAGGTAAAGCTCGGCTCTACGAACAAGCCAACCTATCACCTTCGATAATTAAAATTAACCTTCAGTCCCGAATGATGATTATAGTTCTGGGACGAGGATCTACCTAATATGCATATTAATCCTGTTTCTGAATAAAATTGAATTTCTGTTTTTTCGTAGCGACGTGATGCTGACCCATGAGACCTGTTTACTGCTCCGAGAAGCGACCTTTGACAACTGGCAATGGGAAGATGAGGAAATGTTGGTGCTATTACAAGAAATGTACCTCCATCTCGAGCTCACGAAGAAATTCGACATTGAGATTAATATTCTGAGAAATTTCCTCATGAGTGTCTACCATCACTACAACCTCGTTCCATTCCACAACTTCCGACACTGTTTCTGTGTCACGCAGATGGTAAGAAACAACGGAGAGAATTTAGAATGAAATGAAAATTGGAAACCTATTGTCAAATAAGAAAAGAGAGAAATAGAAAACAGAAAGTGAAAGTCCAATTTAGGCAAATCCTGTGTTTCCTGCTCTTGTTCGAATACCCATTTTATGACAAACTGGTCTGTGCCACTTTGGTTTTGGAAATTGGAAATCGGACCAGGGGATATATCTGGCTTGAAATCTTTTATTTATTCTTTTGCAAACTTAAAATTAATATAGCGGCTTTTTGGCCTGAAAATTGACAATGCGATAAAAGCTTTGTATTTAACTTAACTAACGTAAGGGTTGACCAACACGGCATAAAACGAATAACCATGCGAATACCACGTTAACCTTTGATAATTAACTTTACTGGCGATAACTAAAATATTATTTTATTAACCTAATTAAGTGACGGTTTTAACATGAGTTAACCAATACCGACCCAGATATTATAACGAATATTCAATAATTAATTAGCCAGCTGAACGCCTACTGAAATGCATTGAAATTTACCTATAGCTGTATCCTACCACCGAATCGTCAGCCGGTTATTACAATGTCCGCGACTAATTGTCCTATTTCCATGTCAAAGTATTTAGTATTTGTCTGGCACATTGTGTATAAAGTCTATCGCTATCTCAACTGCCCTGTCATGTACAATGCTTGTAATCCGTCCAAGTAAAGCCGCTTATGAGAAACAGACAGAAGCCCGGTCGAATGTATAGTATAGACTCGAACTGGCCTAAAGAAATATAGCATAGCTAGCCCCAAAACTAAAAACAAAAGGTTTTTAGTCTACTATTAGCTTCAACTTGCAGTTGGGTTTCACAACTGGAAAACTTTCTCTGCCGCAGCAAAGCAGCCTGAACTATTCTGGGCAGCTAGATAGATCTGTGTCTGTAAAGTAAGAAATAATGAGTGTTTCTGAGCGGGAGACCTCCTCGTCTTCTTCTACGTATTCATTCAAGTGCCCTGTAGCCTATTTTCCCAAGTCCCGGTGTTTTTTGTGGGTAGGTTTGGATTTAAATTGTCCAAGGAAATACATGGTTTTGACCATATTCCAAGCTTTTTTCTTAAATCAATTTTAGGGTAAACTTAATCCAAATTTATTGACTGGAAGTAGGTATTTGGAGTCCCTAATGCTAACCGCGAACCGGATATTGTCATATTCTTAGCATTACAATATTCAAATTACTACTGTGTACTTGGTTTATGCGATTTTTCAGTTGTACAGATATAACTCTTGTTAGGTTAGGTTAGGTTCCATATATAAAGCTCCAAAAATACGATCAAATTTACTTGGAATTTGCTAATTTAACTTTAATGGTCCGTTCAAAAAGAATTCGTTTTTTAACCACCCTTGCCCAGATGAAGCCCAGCACAGTTAGCCTATATAATATAGCCCGTGCATAGTCTACCTGGTTGGTGGAAGAGAAAGTTCTGCGGACAGAAAACATGCATATTTTAGGGGTTTCGTAAGTAGTTTCTCTACCTAGTCCCTTTTTTAGCCTGACAAAAACTCTTTTTCGGTCTCACTTTGCAGATGTTCGGGATGGTGTGTAAGGTGAATTTACCAGAACGGGTCGGAGATCTCGAAACACTCATTCTGCTCACTGCCTGTATTTGCCATGATCTGGACCATCCAGGGTATAATAATATTTATCAGGTAACAACCGTTTTTACTTTGAATCAATAATTTCTTTTGGGAATACTTAAACCGCCAGATAAAATAATATATTCGTCTCATAAATGAATTAGTTTACCCGAAATTTTTAGTTGATTCCTTCAAAGAGAATAGTCAGTTGGTTCTGCTTGCCCAAAATAGTGTGGAAGCCTGAATAAAGGGTTGTATATACAGGGGGGATGGTATAAGGAGGGATTCACATTTCTCTCAGGTGCAACCTTAGTGTGAATACGGGTGACTTCCGGGTGGATTATCTCGGCGGTTTTTGAGTGTACATTTATAGTGTCAGCCTATGAATTGTGGCAAATATTCTTGGCTTTCTTATGATACCAAAATTATAAAAATCCGAGCACTGGTTTAGAAGAGGTGTGGAAAAGAGAAAATTCTCAATATGTTCACATGGTCTATTCTATAGTTTGTGGTAAAAATTCGGATAAAAGTACTGGTTCATGAGCAACATTTTTATTTACATAGTTTAATACGACTAATGATTCAAGAAATTTTGAAAAAAAAAAAAAACAAAGTCAAGACGCTTTGATTATAATGTCTAAAATTGTATCTGTGGCTCTGGGCTGGACTCTGGACTGAATCGACGTAACATTTGGTATATACATTAGATCACTAAATATGTGGAAAAGTCACAGGTTGACGTACGAGCAGGATGGTTTGAGCGTACCTATACGATCTACTGACTGTAGATCACCAGCAGAAGGTAGGTAGACATATTTTGAGATTATTAGGCTTGATTTCTTAAAATGCTAGGTACTGTTCGATTTACTATAAATTAACTCACTCAAACTCAAATTAAATATTTCTATATTCAGTGTGTCCATAGACAGAGAAACAGCGCTCTGTGTACTGCTACTTGGGTAAGCAGAACTAATGTGGTCATCGAAATGCTAACTTCATGAAACCACACTTATTAATTGAGAAATTGTCAAAAATATGCCTGGCAAACAGCTAGACATAAAAAATTATAATGTCAACCACTCAATGTAATTTGATGAAATAGCTACCTTATAACTTATAATCTAGGTAGCCTAAAATCCAAGTAAGGATAAAACTAGAGCTTGAATATGCAAGCTACATGCTGTAGATCACACAATGCTGCCGCTGTATGTAGAGATAATTCTAGTTTCGGAAACTGGGTTTTTCTCGTTTTTCTTTAGTGAATTCGACCTATTGATGTGTCATTTTTGCCAAAGAGTGTAAAATTAACCTAAATATGTTTCTACTAATTTTAATTTTTTTTATATGATTGAGTTATTACTATTAGATACTCGCATATTCAGTGTTCGTATTGCTTTCCGTAATTGTTCGGAAACTGGTATTTAATTTATTATCTCCTTCACTTTCAGAAATTTATAAAAGTCTGTCTGACGTGGTTTGCATGCAGGAAGTGTAAGCTTCGAACGCACTATTTAATCTCTGGATACTTAATAAACGCGTTTTTCACGACCAAACTAATATTACACCCCGTAGATCGCACAGATCTAACTTAACTAAAATCCTAACCTAAAATTCGTGGTTTTGAAGTTAGCGAAGATCACTGCTTTCAATTGCAACACCTTTTAGATCGCATATACTAACGGTTGTGGGTACCGTAATTCTACATTATGCATCCCTAGAATATGGTATATATTATTTAAACCGAGTCCCTCTTGGTCATGCATATAATCTTCCATGTCCATGATATGGATAGAAATTTCAGAGGTTGGGTGAGCTTCACTTTCACTCCACTTTCTCCGCAGGCTTTCTCCGAAAAAGAAAATCTGGTATTATTATTTACGGCGTTTCGAGTGTAGAACGGTATTTTTTTGGAGGGAAAATGGCGGAAATCGGATTAGGCCCCCTCCATCTCGAAGTACGAGAAGTACATTACTCGACATTTTACTTGTGTCCTTCCAATTGACGTCCTACTGTGGGGACCGGAGAAGCTAAATCATGTTTCAAACTCTTCTGCCACTACTGCATCTTCTCCATTTCGTACACTTACACGCGTCCTACTCCTCTCTGCATTAAATCTTCCGGCCCAGTTATGCTCTGTTCTAGGTTCACAGTAGTAGGAGATGTACGTACAGGGTGGTTCAAAAGCTTTCGCCGCAGCTAATACCAGAGTCCCGATGCAGAAGACCGCACGCGTGTTCGCAAGGTTAAAAGCTACAGTGGTTCCATACCTAAATAATATGTTTTATCATGAGGATTTCTTTCAGACGCCTACTTAATGATATCTAGGTTAATTAAAAAAGATTTTAAGACCAATGCCACGTTGTGTAAACGTAATAGTTGTGATAATAGTCAATGGTCACCATATTCGTTGATTTCGACGGATGTGTTCTGTTTTGAATCACGATGTATATATTAGCTTAGCTATCGAGTTCTAGCGTTAGTCGTCGCATCCCGAATGAAGTGACGATTTAGGGTTGGAATTTAGAACTCTAAACTTACGTCTTGCAAGGTAAAGTTAACTAAGGCCATATCAGTAAAAACCTATTCAATGCATTCTTGTGAATCGTCGGCAGATATGCTTATAGTACCTATGCGTCGTTTCCTGAAACACATACTTAGCTTCATTTAATTATAATTGTTAGTGGCTTCGTGCCATTCACGAAATTTGAAAATAGCTAACTTTACTTAGACATGTAGTGAATTGATTAGTTCGCTTCTTGTTTTCAAATGTGTGTTTATGATTTATGATATGAGCTACTCAGGTCAACTGTGAACCTATTACATAAATTCCACTTTATAGTTAAATGATTTTTTTTAACGAATCAGAAAATGATTTATTTAAACTTCCACATAAATACCAATTTGAGTTACAAACTTAAGAAAACTTAAATGATTGTTTTCGTATTATTAAACGGCAAAAGTCAACGTAGTTGGTACAGGGTAAGTACTTGGATTTTTAACTGGGTAAAAGTCATTTTATATCAGCCATTATCATTTGTATTGGGCAAAAGAGTTTTTACCGGACAAAATTCCATTCTATCGGACAAAATACGATTTTTTGACCGGATAGTTTAATATTATTTTTTTTTTTGCATAATATGTCCAACCCTGGTTTTGAGTATTGGGCCGTTGAAGGGAGGCTGATTTCGTTAGTACTTCCTCTCTCTCTGCCGGAGTTCTGGAGAACTTAATTTCATTTTCCGTAGCTACTTTTCTCTCGAGTTCTGTTCTGCTCTGTCTGTCTGTCTGCATGCGGGCTACCGGGCTGAAGGGGGGTGAGCAGAGCACTTTACTTAATGGATCCCCCCTGTGAAAATAGAAACCTCAACGCAGAGGGCTCCGCACGTCATTACGATACGACCCAGGACAGACCTCACTCAGAGGTGAAAGTAAACTTTCTCCGCTATCGTCTTAAACCAGAAGGGTCTTATGACAGGTTTCTTATGTTTGTCTGTACTACACATGCCTTGTGACTTGAAGACATAATGTAACATCTCAATGTGTAATCTGGTTTTAGGCCTATTTCGCATTCTCCCATCAAGCTGCCTCCCGAATTTTCGATCCTTCCATTCACATAGAACAGAACGGTACAAGGCTTTGCCCACTGGTCTTGTGTTACCCCCATGCAATCTCCAGTATTCATTATCGCATAAATCCCTTCCGGTCTAAAATTTGGAAGTGCAGTCGAAGTCCACGTAACTCTATATAATGTCGTAAGCTGTAGTCAATTGTATTAGAAATTATGAATTGTTTCTCAAATTTTATTTCTTGAAGAATAGTGTTGCAGTATTCTGATGTGGAATTAAACGCACGTAGATCCGCTGTCAAAATTTTTTCAGGACACTCAATAATTGAAAAGCACCTCTGCTTGAAATTCATTTGTACTTACATGTTCACATTATGCAGATGCATGTAAATTTGTCTCTGGTCCAAAACTGCCGTAGATACATTATTTTCCTCGACGTCTTCGCCTTCTTCTTCCAAGAAAAAACACAGCATTTCATTTTTTGATGACTTCCGGTCTCTCCGTAGTACCACCGCAGTAGGTATAGAATTTAGGTAGGATGTAGCATATGATTCAGTTTAGAAGTTTGCATTTTTTCTTGGAAATAGAAGATTAGGTAGGACGACGGGCGGAAGGGCGAGCTTAGCCGAGATGTATATAATTATGAGTAATTATAGGGTACCAAATATAATTAATTATACGGGGTCTATTGATTATGCGTCTACATACGACAGCCTCCTAGATAGTTTAGTCTGTATGCTCAGGGCGAGGGCCTTGTTATCTTTTAAATTGCATGACGGCTGACGTCATGCATCCTTTTAAGGTTCTTTGAGATTCCACAGGGCCATGCCATATCCTTCATCACACTTTCAGGCCCCAAGTTGCTGAGAATTAAAATTTTCTACGAGTTTTTAGGCAAAATTACTCATTTTCTAGGAAATTTTAACAATAAATCGTATTTGTACTTCACTGACGAAACAAGTAGGACCAAATGTTTGTTAACGCTTTCGACGCTTAATTAAAAACTGGAAAGGCTTCTGTGTATTACATGGGACCAGATTCCAAGCCCCATATGAGCGTAGTGCGTGGATTGTGGATCGTGTAGTGAAATAACCCCGTTCGACTTTCGGTTTACAAAAGCCTGTGCTAGCGTGTGGTCGTTTGCTTCGTCCACATTTTCGGAATGTGAAATGCTGACGTTTCTAAAATACTTGCACATAATTAAGCTCTTCAATAGCGCCTCTTCAGAACTCAAATCTAGTTCCAATTCGGTGGACACAATCAGGAGTCATAATTGGGGAGACGTAATCATTGCACAAGTGAGAAAAGAGGCTCGTGGATACATGTGAACTGATTTTAGGACAAATTGTCGCGTATACAAAACCTGCGCTATTGTGTAACAGTAAATGTATATATTTTTACAAATAAAATTCAGCGTCCGACGTGTGATCTACAAGCTTATCGATTGCACGCTGTTTTTAAGCAATAATTCAAATCCAGTTATTTTGTCCTTTCTTTATTCGCTGTTTGGTTTAGGTTAAGTTATGTTAAGTTATTATATGATGCCAAAAAGTCGAGCATTTGCAGACGCAAAATCGTAGCTAAACTCGAATCAATATTTAAAGACGTTGTTAGTGGTCTGCAGCACATAATTTGATCACATACAAGCATTCATAGCAGAATTTACTCGTTCCGTGCTTTCACTTACTTTCACCACTGGTATATGATCTTTGGTATTGCAAACAAGACCAAACAAAGCATGTTACTGACAGATAAATAGGTACTTACGAATTTATTCAGTTACCGGTATCATGTGCGATCCTGATCTACCCTACACAGGGACCAAGAAGTATTTCGAGTAGGATTCACGCATTAAGACACCCAGGTTAACAGTTTATAGGTGATGAAGATTTAAAAGAATTTAAACAATCAAAATATCGAATATTAATTTAATTTGAGGCCTAAAATTCAAAGAGGGGCAACTAATTTGCCCTACTGTACTATTGAACACATCCAGCCCTAATGCCCTAGAGCCCTACTACCCTACAGCCCTACTCAGCACTGTCAGCCCTATTGCCCTACTGCCCTACTCAGCACAGTTAAACCTAATGCCCTACAGCCTTACTCAGTAGGGCAGATGGGCGAAGTAGGGCGCCCTAGTTTGCCCTACTGCCCGAGTAGGGTAGGGCAACTTGCCCCTCAATGCTAAAATCTTATTTAAACGAGTTTTGCGAAACGACACGCCTGTTTGAATAACCACTGTAATAATTGGACCAAAATGGTACCAACTTTCACTTACTTTCACTTCTAGAATAACGCATGTCATGCAAGGATTCATAGAGTTGCGGGCTTTATGTGCGATCAATTGAGGTGTAGATCGAGGTATGGTGTTACGTGTACAAATAGAGGGTTTAATTTAATTTGGGTTTATGTACGAATACACTATGAAACCGTCCGAAGGTTGACTTTCACCACATAATTGTAAAGGGTCCGAATTTTAAAAGGCATTTTATTTGGTCAGTCTGTAGAATTACCAGTTTCCGTTGTCATTTGTCATTTTCGTCAGTTAATAATTGGACGGATGTCTATTGTCCCGTGACCGAGGCCAGAGGACCGAGATCCTACACATACAACATAGGATTTTGAGCTCTTCTCCTTCCTGTACAGTAGATACTCCGACTCTGAGTATTGACTCTTGAAAATGAGGTTTTCTCTTTATTTTTTTTGTGGCAGATTAACGCCCAGACGGAGCTGGCTCTCCGATACAATGACATTTCTCCATTAGAGAACCACCATTGCTCCACAGCCTTCCGACTCCTCGAAGAGCCTGAGAGTAATATTTTCCGCAACCTCTCACCAGGAACGTACAAGAAGGTCCGGGAAGGAATTATCCGCTGTATTCTCGCCACGGACATGGCACGACATAATGAAATTGTGAACCAGTTCCGGGAAATCATTCCCTACTTCGACTCAACCAATAAGACTCATGTCAATCTGGTGAGTGGAACAGAATTATGATTAAATGGGTCGTCTACGACATTTTCGTCTCGGACATAAACGGCTATCTAAATAGTACCCCAAACGGTAATGTTGACATTTGGAGACAATGTTGACAATGGGTGACATTTTTCGATGCAATGGAAAAATAGAATTTGCAATGAAAAAGAAGACTTTTGCAATAAGAAATATGCTGCAATAAGTAAAATTGGTCTATAATTCCAAAGGTTAGGTTAGTTGTTGGTCATTTGGGTATTTCAAAAA
>JAQFYT010002182.1:0-13641 GCA_034694925.1 Ceratophysella denticulata | reverse complement strand
CGATTTCCAAAATGCCCTCATTCGTCTAGATCGGTCCACCCGTTCTTGCCTGATGTCTCGTCAAAGCCCACCCTTAACGTTCAATATGCCTTCGCCGTACCTACTGTACTACTTTATATATATGGATTTGCGTCGATACCTATATGTGATGACCTTAAAGTTCGATGTATAAAGGCAAATAAAATGTGATTCTTCTCCGGGAATAGTCAGCGAAAACCCTTCCGAATTCGCTCGCGTAGCGCTCAAAATCAGTCTTGATTCTCAGCGGATTGAAACATATTATAGCTAATTGGAAAGCAAATTGTTTTTCCTATACAACTGTGCAGCCGGATTTTCAATGTTTTTGACTTATTCAAATTCCATGTTCGATCATTTTGTGTTTATTCTTGAATTTGGAAAAACTCCCTGCATTGCCTAATCAAATCATACATATACCCCGATTAAAAAATGATATATCGGTTGGAAATTGAATTTAATCTCATCTGAATGCGAGGTTTGAAAATATTTGTTACTCGTAGAATAATTTTGATAATTTCGAAGTTAATTTCATTATACCCGGCCAATCGATGACAAATAAATGATTTGGAAATGTTTGTACAGTTTTGTGCGTATCTAATACGAACTCATATCTAGCGTTTGTATTTCATTGCGCCATTGACCCGAATTTGATTTATACGCTATATTGACCTAAGAGATGAAATCAGCATTCACAATATTACATAGAATAGAAATTGTAATGATTTGTGCAACGATTACTACTCATTTTAACTTGATTTTCTCTCAATAATTTTTTCTTCATTCAACTCGGATTTCTTGTCATTTGAAGATTCTTCCTTTTTCTGCAAATTGGACTCTTCTTTCTTCTCCGACTTTCGCTCAATGATTGTTTCTTCTGCACCGCCGCCGCTGCTTTTGGGACTGGGGCCATGATCCGATGAGGATGAAGACGATTCCTTGGTGTCCTTGTGATCCGAATCCGAAGCTTTAGCAACCACGACGTCTCCCATGCCCTTGGATGTTTTCACCGAATACTCCTTCGCATCATGGTCAGCAGGAGCGACTTCAGTCTTCTTAGAAGCCTTATTCTTGTTGGACGCAGATTCCTCGTCCTTGCTACTACTTGCTACACCTGCCTCTGTAGTAGTGGTACAATTAATTGTTGTTTTGTCAGTCGTACTTTTCTCGGAGCCTGATTCCGTATTTTTACCTGATTTCGAAGTGCTGTCAGAACTACCAGACTCTTCGTTTCCTTTGGTCTTAGAACCCGTTCTAGCAGAATCGTCGTTTCCTTTAGATTTAGCCGGTCTATCCGAAGAATCTTCATTGCCTTTAGATTTAGTCGAAGTACTCGAAGAATCTTCGCTGCCTTTTGATTTAGCTGAAGTAGCCGAAGAATCTTCGCTGCCTTTAGATTTAGCCGAAGTTCCTGAAGAATCTTCGTTGCCTTTAGGCTTTGGAGCCTTGTTATCAAAAGCAAACTGCTCCCCAGCCATGATTTTGGAATCAGACTGTTGACGAGACTCCTCAGCCAGAACCTCTGCATTTTCACTGATTGACGTTCCATTGTTGATTTTCCGCATTTTGTACCCATCGAATTTGTCAAAGTCACGTGATGCCGCAGTTTCCTCTTTTGTTTTCTCGCTCATGGCTCGAGCTTGGGTCCAATTACCGTCCTGGCCCAATTCCTGAACACGGCTTGTTTTCTCATTGAAACCCTTGGAGGAATTGGAAGCACTGGCCGTGGCGGAAGAGAAATTCTTGAACTGCATCGTTCCGAGTCCCCAAAGGGCTTCTGGGTTGGCGTTGGTCGGGGAAGTCAAGGGTCCGGGCTCACCAGCAGGCGGGTTCGGAGCTACTGGGGGCGGTGCGTAGTATCCTCCAGGGCCGGAAGGTGGTTGCTGGTAGTTCGGTGGTGGCTGTGGTGGGAAGGCTGGAGGTTGAGCATTCCATGATCCAAACATGGGATTCCCACGAGTCGGTCCAAACATGGACGTTGGGAACTGGGCTTGGGTCAAGGCCAGAACCCCCAGCAGCAAGCCCAATTGAAGGTACATTCTTCCGAAAGATTGCAAACCTATACGTTAAATACAAAGCCTGGACGTTCTTCAAGTCCTCTATTCGATGAGGACGTACTGGAATTGGAACGAACAATGAAATGTAGGACTGTGGATATCGGCTTGCTTTGATGCTGACACAATAGCATTGTGCATTTTTATGATGAAGAATTTACTATCCTTAACGAGCGAAAGCGCTTAAAGGTCAAATCGAAATGCCAACCTATAGACGTCAACTAACCCCGTAAAACTTTGTGCATGTACTATAGCGCGTTATACTACATATAGTGCGTTATTGGCTAAAAAATTATGTGAAACTTGGTGGTGCATAGTAAAGGTGTTACAAACAAATTCCATCAATATCTCGAGTTTTAAAATTAATT
Organism: Ceratophysella denticulata; assembly: GCA_034694925.1. NCBI lineage: Eukaryota > Metazoa > Arthropoda > Collembola > Poduromorpha > Hypogastruridae > Ceratophysella > Ceratophysella denticulata. The sequence continues at coordinate 11,204 of JAQFYT010002182.1, read as the reverse complement.
ATCAAGTCGCATTCCCGAGCAAAACAGTGAAATTACCTTCTATGTGGAGCCATAATGAGTCACATTTACCATTTATAACTTTATTAATGACAGAGAATGCTTTTTCAGAGGATGCGTTTACGCATACATTTGAAAGTTTAGCTGAATCTCTTAATTTTAAGTAAAGATACAGAATACACCGTGTAACATAATTGTTTTCTTGTTGCTTTTTGTCATCTCCGGAACTTCTTGAAACTGTCTGTGTCCGCAATTTTTCGGTCTCTCAGTTTCGAGTGCGGTTTGTAGCTCGTAGAACAAGGAAAACTTCTCCGTCCTGGCCCACTTCCTCGGCCCAAGTACAATTAGCATTGGGTCCATGTTTTTTCTTTAGTCCAATACACACTTTGCAACGGTTTGCGCGATGCGGCGCCTGTCGGAGCTTGCAGTAATTTTCGTATCGAATCTGAAAATAGCAGATAAGTATTTAGATGGGTAATTGGAATTAATTTTGCCTTATGCGCTGCACTATATGCAGAGCAGAGTCCAGTCATAACGTCCTAATCCATCATATAGACTCACCAAGTCTTGGCCTGTCAACATTGTCGACATTAGTCCAGCAACTTTTCCCGGGCATTTATCGCAATACTGTGTAAAACGATTCTCCAAATATGAAGTGTTCCAACTTTGTCCTTTGTTCTTACACCCATATTCTTCGCACTTATACGTACGTGAAAACACGGGATACTGAAAAAGACAAATAAAAAATACAATATATTACATTTCGCCGATACAAACAGAGAATATAGAGTAGAGCACTCAGGTTCCTTTTCCCAAACCAGGCCTCAGTAGGTATTAGTACAGACAGTAACAGTAGGTTAGTTAGAAAATTACCGATGGTTTGGTCCTGTAGACAAATCTCTCCTGATGACACACAGGACAGTCCATTTTCCTCTTTCCTGAAACCTCTTCCTTATCAAGAAATCTTGGTACACACCAATCTTCCACTCCTTTGCAGTTTAAACAGCGATAGAAGTCGATTGTGCGTATCTGTGTATTATTATAAAAAAATTGTCGTCATTTGTTATTGAAATGAAAACAATTCAAAATCTTTAAAATCGATTTAAAACAAATACAATGTAATTTCGCACCTTATTAATTTGAGAAACAAATGATCCACAGGTTAGACAAAAGGGGCAAAGCATGCCGTCATCCTTGTCCCTCAGTTTCCAGCCATTGTGAGAATTCCAAGTATGTTTCTCTTCTTTAGTGCATTTAAAAACCGATACAGGCGATTTCCCAAACTCCTGGAATTCTCCTGTGCGTACAATAAGAGAATTAAGAGCTGATAACTGGCATTTTACATGTACATAAGATAAGTAAAATAATATTCGTAATAAAAATGAAGTAATACGTTAGTAGTGAGATTGGAGCAAAATTGTGAATGCGGATCTCATGGTGCAATAATATTATACATTTGTTTTTACGAATTGCGCTATGTGAAATAGTGACTGCACATTTAGATCCGCAATGAAGCCAAGGTTTAATTTGATATTATCGTAAAACTGTAAGATTTTCAGAAGTATGGTCTAAGTACGAGGAGTGACACTCTTCCCATGAATCTCATATCTCTTATTTAGCATTCAGTTATTGTGAAAAAGCTTCTATGCAGATTCATTTTTAAGCAAATCCAAACAAAATTACATAGTTGCTTCGGTCAAATTTTTTTTATCGGATTTGATCCAATCAATGCATTTTCCAGGTTCTTCTGGACGAACGTCGTCGGTTGAGGAAAACATTATGTGGTCAAAAAAGGCTGCAGCACATAGAAAATGCTATATTGTACCCCCTCCCCGTGCTTACCCAATTTCCAGTACTTACTACCTCCCAATGCTACCCCAGGGCCCGCCCCGATCCGAATCCGATCGTTGGTGAACGAGACTACCGCGCGCACGGGTTCGACAGGGCCGAAAGCTTGGATCGCGAATGGCGCGTTTACAAAGCCTTACTGCATACTGCATATGGCCTAGCCGAGCCATGCTGCCGCTTTTACCCACATAAGTGTTTTCCTAATCTAAACGTCATGACGTCATATGAGTAGAATGGAATCGCTCAACACAGAACAAACGTTATTTAGCCGATTTTCCCCCAAAACAATGCAGCACTCTCAACCCAGAGAATGGAACCAAACTAAAATGCAGTCAATAGTCGAATGAAATATGGAAAATCAGAATTGTGCACCGCAATTACAGCACCTATTGTATTTTAGCAACTTAATGGCTACAATAATTTGCAAAGTTGAAAGTGATTGGAAATTGACGAGCGGGTATTTTAAAATTACAATGTGAATTACGGATGACAATGAGTGGTTGCAAGTGCAATCCCTTTGTCTACATACGAATACGAACAATACCATTACTTGTACTTGTATTACTTGAACCTTGATCTTAATACCAAAAATCAATCACTAACAACTAATGTGACAAAAAATGTGCAGCTTTAGCAAGCCACAATCAACAATCTAATTAAATGAGCTTGAATGACCTACCATCATCTGAGCGCCGTGCTGTTTCGGCTGCCGGACTTGAATCCATGTTCAATGGTGTAATATCGGCACTGACAATCAACTCCGGTTCGGGTTGCTGGCTGATTGACAACTGGTGACGGGCCAAAGGCCAAAATAGGGTTTTGTTGAGTGCGTATAGGCAAAGCCTGTTCCTTTCGGTCTCACTGGATGTATTGGGTGATGGTCAACGACCGGTATTTTTTAAGGACTGTGTCCTGTAGAGAATTAGCTAGAAAACTGAAAAGTTATAATTAACAAGTTTTAAAATTTATTTGACGCACAAAGTACGCGTACGTAAGGTCACACAGCAGGGCTGTCGCACGGCCTATTAAGAATAAATTAACTGGTGACTGGACTGAGAAACGGAGCAGCACGAAGATAAGATGTTGCGTACACGAGACTTCAGGAAAAATGAAGACAAGTTGAAGGTCTATTCGGGTTTGGTTCTTGTTCTTTCCCGTGCCGTCGTGTGTGTGTGTGTGCGTGTGCCGCGCCGCCGTCATGACTTGTCCTCGCGTCGCGTCGTCGTCGTCGTGCAGTCCAATCACGGCACACGGTCCAATCATTTCCAAACACTGTGCGCGTGTGCAATAGCAATCCTCCAATGTCCATGATGGCGCTGCTCGGCGGCATATATGCAACCACTACTACTGGACGCACACGCCACCGCACCGCCACACATTTATTGTGCATTTGTATTGAAACAACCGTAATGGAATGAGCCACAGCTGACAGCAAACCTCCAATTTTGACATCAATATCAATCTCTTATTATTGTTATTTTATCTAAGGGTGGCATTTTTCGATGCATTGAGAAATGAACTTTTGCAATGAAAATGAAGACTTTTGCAATAAGAAATTGAACTTTTGCACCGAAAACTAACAATAAGACTTTTGCAATAAAAATGGGATTGTTCACTAATCTAACCTGAATTAACTTAACCTGACTAAAATGAACTTTACTGGTATAAAAGTCCATATTGCAAAATTCCATTTCTTATTGCACGGTTATATATTTCCCTTTTATCTATCTGCTGTATTGTTTGAATTTTTCCTGTAATCTATTCGCAGACTGAAACGATTCCATTCTTGAGGGAAAAGGAATACCTATGTAGTCTTTCGAATCGAATATTTGCACAATGAAAGTCTTATTTTCATAATTAATTTGTCTAAATATCTAAATTGTACATGGTATTGTTGATGGTCTTCATTTTTGGCATTTTTGGAAGATTGAAGAACTCAACTTTGAAAGATAAAGAAATTTTTGTACAGATTCGTGTTAATTCCAATAGCAGCATCCAGAAGCATATTCATCTTTCTAAAAAAAAGACAGTAAATTCTATAGAAAAAATAAAAATAAAATAAAAATAAATAAATTCTATAATCATAGTCAACCCTACCCGTAATTGGAAATGGGAAACAGATTTACGTGTAGCATTGGAAGACGACGTGGGAGCATCATTTACGATTTTTCTAGGTACCATCCTGTACTAGATTATGTCTGCATTATACCAACGGACGCTCCGTATGCGTTCCAGCGAAATATAAAAATGTGTAGTTCAATGTACTTTAATTTTAATTGCTTCTTGTTAAACTACTGTTTGGTTTATATATTTAATTGACCGAATTTAGTTCAAGCCTACTGCAAGTTGAAAATCAGTATTTGTGTACACCTTCATCCTAATCAGAATACTAGAACAGCATGTGAAAATTTGCCTCGTTTTGTTGCTGTATTTGTACTATAGACAAATAAATCGAATTTTATTTCATTGAATCAGTTCTACTGTGACAATGTTTAATTTTGATAAATTTATATACCTATATGTATCTGTATTAATCACTATAAGTTGTATCGTTAAAATCCCACCCGTGGTCTATTCACAGACCGAAACAGGTCCAGGTGGATTTAAGATTTCTATTGATGGAAAAATATACTCCGTCAATTCGGATATTTGTACCGGCGGCGTTTTCTTCAAAAAACCGGTCAAACCCGCGTATATCTGTCTGCATGGATAGTATGGTCTTCATTTTTGTCATTTTCCAAAACGTTTTTCAGGGTTGAGAACCGAAAGTTTGATAATTATTTTGATTTTAGTTTCTTGAAACGAGCGAGCGGATGTATGTCTGCGGACAATGAAATAATTGCGGCTTCTCAGTTCGCCTGTATTGACTTTCCGGCTGATAAACCAGATGTTCGTAGTATTTTTGCTTGATTCTAATTTCTAATTTCTAATTATTGACATTAATTATGTTCGATTTTTTATACTGACGCATCATAGCTTCAACTTCTGGTACCGATAACGAATTCGGAATTTCCTGGAGAACATACCGTTGCTCTATACGAAGATGCGGATATGCTCACCAATTTCCGAAGATACACATTTATGAGCGCCCTTCAAAATAAATACGTTAAAACAGAAGACGGAGCTCGCTACGTTATCGTCACGAATACTCACAATACACCGGAAGTGAACATTGGGAAAGTTTGCTATGACGGAATAGCTGATGATTCCGGAAGCGCAGTCATGGTGGATTTAGGGGCAACAGATTTTTCGGATGGAGGTTTGATTCATTGTTACATATTCAGATTAAGTCATTTAAATTGAATTCTCAGCATTGCCAATTTGATTTTTATTATACCAGCTAAATTTGGATTCTTCAAGAGGAATTGTCAACCAGGAACAATTAAGTTTGATTTTTCGAAAGGTCACTCATATCCTTATACTGATGCACGTAAGCTTTCAAAACTCCATAGTTGGTTTTTTTTTTTTATTATTTTACGGGTTGGTATGCTCTGAAATTGCGTATGATCTTATATCTTCTACCTATAGTTCCACGATACATGGGCGAAGAAATTTATGCCGCACCAAAGAAACGTCCCGTACGACCAGCCGGAATGGAAGATCTTGAAGGTCTTCTCGATCGAACTCCGATAATGAAGCCTATCGATCTGGAAGCCACTGAGAACCGGCAACCGTCCTCCAAAACACCACCACCGGTTGTCGTCACTTCCAAGCCAGTAGAGTCCGTGATTCTACCAACACATGCAACCAGTTTGAAGAGTTCTGTGAAATGGGTTCATCCGCATCCGCAGGCACTAAAATCTTCATGATACAATTTTGGTCTATATCATGGGTTCGGTTCGATAATTTCGATATCCCAAACGTTTTTGCATAGATTTTGGACCCACTAATCGAGAGTCAAATCCTTGCGGTCAAAATGCGAATTCACAGCACCATGCTGCAGAATGGAACCGGGAACGGAACCGGAACAGGGTTCACAATGGAAGTAATTGCACGCTCCGGTGGTGCTGGGGACGCTAAGGGTTCCTATTACACGTACACACCCTTGTCTGATTTACCGGATACGAATTGGTTCAAAATCCTTGGAATGGTAAATGAGATTGCCAAGAAAGCTATTCCAGTCCAACTTGTGGATTCCGTATTTTTCGATGCTGTTTACAATACATTCGGAAATGCTTTCCGATCCATTCCTGATGACCCGGATCAATTGGATCAAGATGAATTCAATGGAATCAAGGGAAGGTTGGAAAAGTGTGCTCAGGCTCCGTTTGACTATGACAAAGATTTGAAGCGTACTAACTTGCTAACAGCCATGTCGGAAGGAAAAATCAAGTTGGAAGACTGTCCACTTAAGGTGGGTACTTGGATAATTTTGGTTAAATTTGTGTTGGCTACTGATATGTGATGATTCGCAGCATGTTTTAAATAATCCACAGTTTGTGCATTATGCGACCAAAGACGAGGATGGGAATGACAAGGAAGAAAGATTCGAAAATACTCCAGCACATGAATACAAATACCATCCTGATAAACACGAGCCCGTTGTGGAAATCATGTGGAATGCAGTTGAAACAACATTTTACGTCTGTTCCGGATACTTGGAAGACGATATAGCTGATAGAGATAGACTCTACGTGTTTTTGCGGGACTACTTGTTCAGCCACAGATATGTACAGGAGAGATGGTAAATGCATTGTTTTAGTTGAATTAACATGTACTTTAAAAAAGCATTAGGTAATTTTGACTAATATCGTCCAGGTTCACGGATATTTTAAATCCCGAGACCTACCAGTCTACCCTACCCACCGGAAGCGTGGAAACGACCATGTTCAATATGGATAAGGTCAGAGCTCTTCTACGAGCTCGAGAGAACCCCAACTTGGAGTCTTACAGCTGGATGAAACGACCCGCGGATCAATCCCTGCCAGTGGCTGTTAGTCGGCGATTTGAACACAGTGGAAATCGGAATCGTATTCATCATCGATCCAAATCATATTCACCTTTCAAAAAATTAAGATTTCATCCAAGAGCAACGGTTCGGCGCGGGCATCGATACAGGTCTGTAATAATTGTAGTTACTTTAACTGTAGGTCAGGATCATGGGTCATAAATATTTAATGCTAATTTTTTAACTATTTCAGGCGTCAGGCTGATTTTGGCGACTACCCAGATCAAAATAACAATCTCCCAGCACAGGAGACCAGTGGACCTGAACCAATAAGTAACGATCCCGTTTCGAATTATCAACAGCAGCCTGACAAAAACGGACAACAATTGCCGCCTGGTGAAGATGGAAGCCAAGGTCAAGGTTCAAATCCAAATCCAAGTGATCAGCCCGCTAGCAACAATGTTCTGACCGATTCCGGGAATACAGGTGGTGGTGCTTCATCTGGATCAACAAAGTGGTCGGAATATGAGATATGGGGTGGAATGGCCTATTGTCTTCAGATGGTGGAAACCTTAACGAACCAAGAGCTGAAAGTGCGCGGTTTCACACCAAGTCTCCAGGATCTCAGAGGTGACAAGTTGTGCTAATTGGCGATTTAAGGATTTACTATATATTTACTATTGAGATTCTTGAACGTTATTGCCAGGAATCCTCCTGAGATTTATTTGAGAATTTTTAAATGTTAGACACATAATTCGGTCTTTATATGATGAAAAAAGGATTTGATTTAAAATTATTGCAAATAACTAATTGTCTAGTTACGCAATTTAGCTTAGCCGTGGAATTAATACAAACACCAACTGAGCTGCAAAATTATTGAGTCTTGTGCCTAATGTAAATGTACTTTTTTGTAGTGGACCCGAACCCACTTCGAACTGCCAGCGAGCTTGCTTGTCTAAGGGAGTCGCATAATTATAATTAAAATTCTAAAATTAATTATTAAAATTAATTCTGGCAGGTTAGGGTACAACTTAAATGGCAGTCTATTTATAAGCTTATTGGCACTGGAACAGGATTATTGCTGATTTTGAATTGCTTTTCGTTGAATTTGGTAAAAGACCCAGTCCTCCATAAAGCTGGGAACGAAAGCGTGGGTTTTCGTGAACGCCACAGGTTCTTCCAATGTTTCCAGTACATCTTCAAACATTTTGAGTGCGGCTGGTGACGAGCTTCCGTTTCCGTGGGTCATGTACTTCCCGCTACTTTTCAGCGTTTTGAAGGACAAGTTTAGAATTTTCTTGATAAAATTCCACATTTCACCCTGGAAAATAGTAGAAAAAATTGATTCAGCACATGAATTACATCATTATGGCATAATCCACAATACAATATGTAGGTACCTGAGGTGTTTGAGATATTGGTATATCCGTGAGATCAGCAAAGACGTAGTCAAACTTCTTTCCTTGTTCATTGCTATTGACCATATATTGTACGCAGTCTCCAACAATAATCTACGATTTACAAAAATTATGTTTGCTACTGCCGTCATTTAAAACTTTTAATATCTGAATATATGAAGTGCTGAATGCACGTGTCTAAGATTAACATTTATTTGGTAAATTTGCACCTCATAATTGACACCCTTGTAATTGTCCAACGTATCACCGCAGGCAGAACGGAGATGAATTCTACAAGCCTGCATCACGAGATCGTCAATCTGTTCATTAATGGAATATTAAATATGAAATCGGCAGGAACAAATAAACATAATTCCCTAATCTGCATTGAATACGCATGCTGAATGATAATTGTCAGTCCATGGATGAAAATGATACTGTTCAATGATGAATAAAGGTACCTCGACCATAGTGACCATTTTAGGATTTTCCTTCCTCAATTCGTGGAGTAAGGCCCCATCACCGCCTCCAAGAATTAATATTTCTTTTCCGGTGTAGCTCTCCAACCCACGACACATAATTGACTCAGTGTAAATGAGATCCGACTCGGCAAGATCTGAAAAATTGGAGACCAAAATATTCAACAAATCAACTCTCGAAACATACGCAATGGCGCACATCGTTTTTATTGGTACCTAGTACGTTTTCGTAGAATTATGTAGGTATGCCCGATAACTTGTTTGCGAGCACAGTCAGCTTCTCAACGGCAATTAGAATTACAATTATATTGACAGATTAAGATGTCACAATTTAGTGAGTTGATTTAAATCTGAGCTAACTTTATTTGGCATGAGCATAGGAAATACCTATACCAGGTTATTCCGTTTGGCCAAAAATAAAAATATGATTGGCTTTTTGGACTGGATGCCGCAAGGCAATCAAATATACAAAGTAATCAACAATGCGAATAAGCGCAAATTAATGGGCAGTACTTTTTGCAGAAATAAGCAAACAACAAACCATACCTACCAGAGAATTATGGACCTTTTAACGAAAAAAGTCAAAAATCATTGATAGGTTAAAGATTATGTAAAAACTCGGGCTTGTGGATGCACCCCCTGCCTGCATCCACAGAAAAAATTAAAATTTACGTATCGGCCAACCTGGGTAAAGATGTGTGTGTCGCGTGTATGCGTTGGTATCAAATCAAGGAGATCATTTTAACATTGTCGGTCTACGCTACACCCGGTTTTACAGTTTATTAAACTATTTCTAGAACGATTTATTTAATCGTCTAATTATGATAGAAACTAGAACTATTAAACGGCAAAGTCACTTATAAAATTACAATTTGGAAATTTACGTACTTTGTAAATCGTCCAGAACGAGTAAATTCCCGAAATTCACGGAATGTACAATTTGAATGTGCTGGAAGGCTGACCGCTCATCGTAAAGTACCCGATCAATGTCATACTCCAAAAGTCTTTCGTCTGTGTATCAAATGAGGTAATGCTAGGGTTAATTAAGATAATTAAGTATTTATGTAAACTAAGCTGAATATACTGTAGCTCTGATAGAATCCATTTAAATAAGAATATTTGAGAATTAAAGAAATGGCATGCAATGCAACCTGAGCTGTAGAAGTAAGTGTCAAAAGGAATGCCTCGCCGGACAACAGGCAGAGTTTTAGTTGCTTTGACCTTCTGAACCAGGGCGGACCATGCGGTTTCTAACTCTCTACATTCCTAAACAAGAAAGCAACAAACAAGCCGTTGGAAGAATTAGAAAATTTTTTAAACTAATTAATTACAATTAAATTAGTTGATAGATAGAAAGCTTCGACGTGCTCTGCAAGGGCTACTTCGGTAAATATATGGTCATACACTCTGTTTATGCCTAATTCCAAGTTAAAAGTGACAATTGGAAGGTATAGCGTGCTTCATATCGGACAAAATACTGAAATACTATATAGGATGCTCTGACGTTCAGACCTGACCTCAGTCACCCACCTGAAGTTGTCATATAAACATCGAACTGGGCCCCTCTGCGGAGGGCAGGGAAGCTCTTGACCCGGAGCACCGTTTGTAAGGCTCGGAAACGTGACTCCACGTTCTTTAAACGCTGCGGGTATAATCATTATATAAACGCGTAAATTATTGTATTGAATTTAATAGAAGTGCTATAGGTCGAATTACACGCAGCTAACCGGTACCTCATACAGATCAAGTTAACAAACGAGTTTATCCTATTTATGCGAATTAATGCACAATTAGCTTTGGACCTACCTAGAACTAACAGATAATTTGGCCCGTAGTGCAGAACTGAATAAAAAAAATTGGTTGTTCATCTAATCGCCAATTTTAACATTTAATTAGAACATCGGCGGTACGGTTGAACGATATGAAGAGGATTTGTTATCAAGCTAAAATTTTATATATCAAATTCTATTATAACACTAACCTCGAGAGTTAAAAGCGGCGTCTCATTTTCACGTAAATAATAGTCCAAGTTAATTGTGACCAGACCAGTGACGGCGTAAACCCGAATTGTTATCGTACTCCCGCGAGGTCCCAGGTATAAGGAAATCGTTCCCCGATCCTTCTCTGACCCCGTTGTAACCTCTGACCCAGTCAGAAGGGTTGTGAGTGGCCCGGCATTCAGACTGGATTCCAGAACATCTGTCACCTTTTTAACTAGTTCGTCAGTTCCTAAAGAAAGATAGGTATACATAGGTAAGTAGGTACCTTATTTATATTACGTTGGGCTACCATTTAAATTGCCCATAAATAATTCAAAAATGTCCATAAGGATAACAGGTTTTACCCATAGAAAGTTTTGCCTTTTTTCTACATATGATTCACGTTTGCCCACAGGGAAAACGCATAACCTAACCTAGCTACCATTTAAACTGTCCATAATTAAATCTGCTTTTTCTATGGGCAAACGCGATTCATGGAAAAAAGCAAAACCTTCTATGGGCAAAACCTGTTATCCTTATGGACATTTTTTGAATTATTTATGAGCAGAAAAATAATATCCCATTACGTTGAAGGTTTACACAATTGACAATGCGA
>JAQFYT010002181.1:0-13646 GCA_034694925.1 Ceratophysella denticulata | reverse complement strand
CGAACCCTTATTTCACCATTTGTAAGACAGAGGAGGACGGGCCTCCGTGCTCACCAGGCTATCATGGCACAGGTTAATCTCAATTTATTCATTTCACCTAATTAGACACGCAGGATGATGAAGAAGTTTCTCGAATACGATTGCACTTAAAAGACTTGGACAAGTCTTTAGGACCCTATCCTTACGATGTTTGGAGAAAATGGGTTTCTTTATCCAGCAAAATTACAGGTAGAACGTTCTCTTCAATTACTGTCAATTTCGGTAAAGAAAAAAACTACGCTGACGCCTGAGTTATGCAGAATGTTGTGCTTTAAAAATATGTGCTCAGAAAGAACGCAAATCAAATGGTTAGGCACACCCGTAGCCATTCTAAGTTTTTTAATCACATATATTCGGTATGTCATCGACTTTCACTTCCTAAGAAATAAATTGAGAGTATAATTGTAGAGTGTAATTACTATTGTTTGTACACGCCGAAGCCGAAAGTAAATGCCTTTGAAAGACCAGGAATTCGAACGTTCAGAGTGTGATAGTGATACGCCGTCTCCATACATAACATGATATTGTAAGTATATTTCAATATTTGCAGAACCATTATGGAGACGACTTTCACCGCCTACCGGACGTATTTCTTCCGCTCCAGAACTCGTTCTGGATGCGGATCAGACCGTTGTAGAGGTACCTCCGCGTTCATCGAAAATGGTGATTGCTGAATCACTCCTCCCTCGCATGTCCGAAACTGAAAATTCAAGAATCAGATACACGGAAATCCCACCACCGCTCTACGACTCTTCCTCAACAGCTTCACAAATTACAGAGCAGAACTTGGATTGGAGTTTAAAATTGGAAGTCATGGTGGAACTCTGTGGAGGGTGAGGGCATATATTTCCTATAAAGCATTAAAAGTTTAGTAACCAAAGGAACATGCACAAATTGCTTCGAATGGGGAAATGCTTATCCATTTACAATGTTTTCGTTTAACAGGCCAATGGAGTTACTTGCGGAGGTTCAATTTGCCTTCGTGTGTTTCCTGGTTGCTCAGAATTACAACTCGTTCTCGCATTGGAAGGAAATGGTCCAGCTAATATGTTACTCTCAGTCTGCCATTGTCAAGTATCCAAATATGTTCATGGAATTCTTGTCTGACTTGTACTTTGAAGTCATGGAAGTTCAAGCGGATCTGTTCACTGACATTGTGACACAAAATAATTTCATTTACGCTTGTCTCAAGCGCCTATTTGTAAATATAAAGGAGAATGAGCCAGCAGAGAATAGGTTGCAGAGCAAGGCTGAGCGTTTCAAGAAGTTTCTGCATGGGAAGTTTGGTTGGGATTTTAGTGAGGAAGAAGACATCGAGGATATGCCCGTGGTTGTGAGTGAAACGGGAGATTATTAAATTGAAACCTATTTGAGTGATAAGGCCCAATTATGCAGAATATGAGTTTTCAGATTAGAGCTTTAGCTTTACGGAATTGCTAACCTTACCTAGGTATATTCTATATGTATATCAGGCTGTCTGCATACTTGTGACTTAAGGTCTGAATTTTAATAAATACTAAATCACTAAATCTACGTATAGGTACCTGATTTCTGCTTTGCCCATTTACTATGCGTAACCTTGAATGGGTGTAGGCCGAACCGGGTAGGTATAGCCATATTGGTCGTGATGGACATTTCTATAGGTATTTTTTTGCTCTTCCCTCATTGCAAATATTGGTGACAATTTTTCTCCATAACGCTTCAGGACGAGTGCGTTTGGTGTCAGTGAGCGTTTGACACAATGGAAGTAGTTTATTTTGAAATCACTAATGGTGATGCCTCTCCGACCAAGGCTCGGACCTTCAAGTGTCACCTGTGCAGGGCAGTTCACATCAACTTTCCTGCTATTCAGCGGCACTACTTGAGAGATCACGACAATGTTGCAATAATCCTTCATGAAGGTATACTTTGTACTCTACATATTAGAAAACCCGATTTTTTAGTTGAAGCTTATTTGAACTCAGCAGATGGTAAAAAGGCTTCGATTAGGCGTCGCTTCGTTGGACCCAAGAGTAGAATGCCCAAGTTTTGGCTCAATTTCATCATGGAGGAGGAAGCGCGTGCCGCAGAAACAATTCAGGGAGAAATTCAGGATTTCTTTGCGAATCGTGAGGACATCTCAGCTTATTTCCCTACCATTAAGGAAGAGCCGGGTACTTACAATAATGACACCTCCTAGGCAGATGCCAATTATTTTTAATTGAAATACAATATGATGATACACAGATGATATTCCGGGTCCGCTGGAACCGTGGCCCACATTCTCCGAAATCCTAGGTGACGGCTACTTTGACGCAAGCTTGAGTTTTGACGAAGAAGTCTTTCAGACTGAAACTGATGTAATGCAATCTATAAAAGGTCATCTGTTATCGCATTTACAAGGATGCCTATCATTGATATTCACACCGATTTGTTTACAGAATTCAAACGAAGTATTGCTGTGCCCCAATGTCATTTCCACGGATGAAGAAGTACTTGAAGGCATTTCACCATTTGCTTTAGACCGTAAGTTGCATCGTTAATGGATTAGGTTAATTAGGATTTAAATTGTGACCTGGTTTGTACCCTGTACCCAATTCATATACAGGCCCGTGTGACGAAGAGACTCAATGCAAGGGAAATACACCGTGCGGTACATCTCCGGCCAATGACGAGGCGTTGGTGAACTTAGAGGATTACATAAGCTGGGAGGATGTTCAAATGTTCTTGACAGAAGTTTCGGACCAGCAGCCTGAGCCTGCTAAGCTTTTCAATATCACCGACGGTGAAGTTGAACCAACTCAATGCTTGCCAGCTGGTCTCCGGTTTCCCGATCATATTCCCACAACTACAGAGTCTTTACCGGAAATGGATGTAGGGTCATGCCTTGACCTGTACATACAATCATATCTGATTTCACCCGTTAAAGTCAATAGCGATGAATCGCCATCCTTGGACATCAGTCATTTGTTCCAGGAGAATATAGCAATTGGCTCTGAAGTTAATGTACCTCTGGAGAATACTTCGTCGGATCAAGTTGCAACTTTCCATTATGAATCAGAATTCAATTCCAAACTGGAACTCAAAGCGGAGGAAAGTGCGGACATGAACCAGGGCCCTGACCCGTTTGAAGACAGTAGTACTACAAATAAGGAAAATGTAGATGTAATGGAGGAATTAAGCCAAGTACTACCCCCCTCTTCTGCTAAGAAATTCACTCGAAAACGACCTCTGAAGCGGAAATGGCATGATTGTACAACAACTCCTGCTGAAAATGGTCCTCCAATGACCAAGTTTCACAAGGAGAACGAGGATGGAGGCTCGTGTGGAATAGCGACACCGGATTTGCAGGCCAGTGAAAAGTTACCAGAACCCCACGGTATTCACACCACGCCTCGATATAAAAGATGTTCTAATCCTTCCGGTTCAAGGGTAACACAAATTATTCGTCGACGCAGTCTACGATTTATGAAGAAAGCTCAACAATTTTTTCCAACGTCCGAGTGATACGCCCGGTCTCTTCGCTTTTCGCTTTATAATTTGTAAAAGTAAATTTACTTTTATTTTAGGTTAGGTTTGGTAAAGTGCGCGAAAGGGAATCTGCTCTCTTCATTTCTTGCAATAAGTAAAAATATAAAGTAGTAAACAGAATACAAAAATTGTTTGGCCAAAGGCTCAATGTTCAAATGTAGCAAACACTGCGACCTGACAGAGCTTATAAATATAGTGAGCACATTCAATGCTAAAAAATACCTTATCTGAACGAAAACATCTACAAAATATCACATATCTGAAATTCTAATACGAATTTATCTGAAATTTTTTACACGGGTTTATTTTCTGAATGCAATTCCGGGATGTTGCTTGCGGTGAACCTGTTCTCTATTTTCCGTACGGCTGCCCTCGTCCTACAAAATATCAAATTAGAACACACGTTTATGATGGAAACCTATAATATTTAAAAATCGCCTGGGGTTGGGTCTTTGATTTAATTGTGTGCATATTACCTCCTCCAGCACCAGATCCGTAACCACCACCACCACCGCCGCCACCTTTTCCATGAAAAAGTAAAGGTTAATTTACAACAAGGTTAAATGCACAACGGATTCCATGCTAATGAATATTCTGCAGAACCAATATCGGGCCCTGAGAGCTGTCTTTAATTACCTTTCCCTTTTCCGCCTCCCCCGCCGCCACCACCCTTTTTGAAAATTTTGCTCAAAATGCTCTTGATCCCGCCGCCTCCCTTTCCTTTACCACCGCCACCGCCACCTTAATATCAACGCATCACGGACAATTAAACACATCAATCCATGTAATAACGGTAAACAGGAATTATTTCCTACCTCCACCGCATCCTTTGCCTCCACCTCCGCCACCGTACCCTCCACCTCCACCACCACCACCGTACCCTCCGCCGCCTCCGCCTTTCCCGCCGGCTTCACTCAGGTAAATCACAGCCATCAAGATGCATAGAAAGAGTGCCTAGGTACAAATAAAACTGCTGTAAAACTCATTGTAAAATTTAAGCAACAGCAATATGCACAGTGCATCTGCGACACGCTGCGGCTTACCTAATTCGGTGTGGAAGCCCGGTATCGTAAAGTATAAATTATTTTCAAACACAACATAATAGGCGGAATAGTCCGAATTCCTAATTGCATTGCATCGCAATCGCCAGCATTTTTATAATTAATTTGAGGCATCTAGCATTTTAGCCAAAGTGCTCATTCAGCTCTGTCATGGTCATGAATCGTTGAGTCTCGTGGATGATTGTGGTTGAGAAATACGGAATTGGTTTCTTTAACACTTTTTATGTTCAAATTGAATCACTTATTACAGAATAAGTCATTGTTGGTCTCTTTCACCGCAACAAAAGAGAATACATGAAGTAACACCACCAGTTTCAATGGATGCTTGATAGAGACTCATTTACACATACACGTGCCATTAATTAAGTAACATAGGTAGGTAACCGCTTTCCATTCTTCACCGCGTGCGTATTCTACTATTCATTATCTCAAGCTATTTTTCTCCGATTCTTCGCGCACACTGTGACGAAATTACTCGTAATTATCTAAAAATAATTGCAGATGCCTACACATTTAATAAAATTAAACGCAAGACCATTATTGTTCTTTATTTTTGATATGAGTCTCAACAACACGATTTCCAATTGTGCGTCCAAACCTAAGTTTCATGCTGTGGCATCGCAAGCGAGATTCCAATAACAAATGCTGGAACCATTCAACGTGGAATCGTGCAAGATGCATCATCGTTTATGATAAATATGAATAGGTATGTTGAAAATTATTGTTATCGGAACAGAGCAGTAGGAATCCAGATTTTCGTACCTACCTAATATTATTTCCACAGATTTCATCCCTCATTCTCGCAACTGTTTTGTTCATGGGGTCCGAATGATGGCAATAGGTAATAACCGAGTCGGATGCATTAGGTAATATTGTATACGGTTGTTGTTAGTCAAGTCAATCAAAGCATATAAATTATTGTATCTGAACCAAAATTTAGCACCCTTTCCAATGGTGTAACTAAGTTCAGAACAATTTTTCACACTGAAAATATCCAATGACTCGGACGCGTCGTGGGTCGTGGAGCGCTCCCAATTAATGAGTATAATTTGACAATGCTGCAGCAGATTAGCAATGTGAACGAAGAGCGCTAAATTATGACTCGAATTTAATAATTAACAAATTCTGATTGGCTAGACTAATGGTGTTTAATTAGCAAAACCCGTATACAATATTATGTACGGACTGGCTCGGTTATTACATAGCCAATATTATAATCCGAACCATGACATACCCTTCGCTGTACCTTGATGTATACCACTTAAAATCTATACATGTATATGTATATAGAAACAGCTAGAAAAACTTGGACTTACCACTTTGGCCATTTTTAATTAATTATTCTTAGATTAGATATGTTCTAAATTCACTTCAACAGTTTACTAGGTATAAATCTGTAAGAAGAAACTGAGCATCCGGAGAAAATTTACAAACTTTCAAATTCGAGACTTGCAGACTAAAATTTGTGGGCTAACTTCTTCAGCTTATATATCAGTCAGTACAATCCTAGCTAAACTTTGCTAATAAGAATAAACCATCCAAAACACAGCCACGCACCCATCATCACTGTAAAAAACCATTCAAATTGATAAATTGAGTTGCGGTACTAACATTTTATTCCTGACTGGGGTTCTGTCAGCAGGGGCAGTAGGTAGAATTCAATGGGAAGAACACTTAGGTAAGAGATAACATTAGTCAATAATGCAACATCTTCTATCTTCTACTCATAAAAGAAAGTTTGAATGGAAGACAAAGTTTTCAAAAGAACAACGCTTTTATATGCACAAGAGTACGTATATATCTTTTATGCCTCAAACTACAAAGAATCCTATCAAGGCTGGTTTAAAGACGTTTGCTTTAATTAGTCAGACAAGAGACTCTCCTGTTATATTAATATATTGCGTGAAATTGATATTGCTAAGCCGGAGTTGTGTATTCTTACGTCGTCGCCACGAAAAGTTACAAAACAGCAATACAAAATATCAATTAATATAAGCGATAAGCCGGTGAATCAGAGATTGTAAACCGTTAATTTAATTAGTAATTAATATCCCAAAGTTCCAATCCTTCTCTTCCTCGTTCCTGCGCTCGCTTGTAGACTTTTACCTTGATGTACGCCTGTCTGGTAGTACTATTTCTTGTATTTCGGTATTTCACTCTGGGTACCAATTTTCCATACGTTAAAAAACGTAATCTACGTTAAAAAATCGAATCTACGTTATGTCCCATTTTATTAGTTTGGGTAGGTTCGGTCAGGTACTGAATGCAGTAAGGGCATTTCGAAACTTGAAGTACCGTGTGACGACCTATAGACAACCTTTAAACCTAACCTAACCTAACCTAACCAGTAGAATGAACTTAAATGGGCTTAACGTAGGTAGTAGATTCGATTTTTTAACGTGGATTATATATTTTTAACGTATAGACTGTATTTTTTCAACGTACACTTATATATATCAATTTCACTCTTTATGGAACACACACGGTCGAGGGTGTACCGATGTATGTATACATATATATTATAGTTTGTCGGATCCCGACGCGATGTATTTTCGCCGAAGTACGCCAATGGAGCTAAATAATTTATGAATTAAAAATGAAATATCTAACGATTATTAGAGATAAAAATATAGTCTAAGCCACGGGATTCTGCCCTCTATGTACTAACCCGTGCCAGACAGTATATATAAACAATTTGGAGCGAACCCCACGGCCTGGGCCGCAGCAGGCGGGGCCCCCGGCCGTTTGGAGCGGAACTACTGCGCGCAGTCGACAAGGCCGAATTTGCGCGCGACAAGTGATCTATGTATGTATGTTTAAGGAGGGGTAGCCTATTAAAACTGATCCGAAAATCAGTGCTGGATCTATATTTATATTTAAGCTCTTACGGTTTGTTCCTCGATTTCAGCTTCTATTTTTTAGCACTTTTTTCTTTCGCCCCAATCGCATTGAAGAATTTTCGCTGCGATATTATAGCTCCTGCAATATTTTTACGACGCGATGTTTATTCACGGCCCCGGCATACCTTTAATGGAGGATCAGCTCGATTAATCTCAAAATTTCCAGTGTAATTCCGCATATTCAAGTGTCATTACGGAATTTTATACGATGCTGCGGCAAATGAGGCTTTGATGAGGACAAATTTAACTGACAGCCAGGGCTATCCCATTAGATCTTCTAGTCTCAGGGACCTCCTTCTGGTGAATATCCAGGGTCCACGGACGGAGTGGGAATAAACATTGACGATGACAATTGACATTGACGCTTGGGACGAGTGTAATGTGATGTGTTATATGCGTTTTTTTAGTAAGTAGGAGAATCGTGTATTACCCTTGGCCTAAATGATTACTATTAAACGAAGACCCTTTCATCTGTGTTCAAAACAGCAAAATAGTAATTGAAAAGTACTTTAAAATTTATGAATAGCTCATTGAGTAAATGTGTGGTTAAAATAAATACACAACATTCGGATAAAGCACATACGTTAGTGTGTGTGCACTAAAGAGCAGAAATGATGGTGGGGGATGAGAGGGTCCACAACAATCAAACTCAAAAACCTGTGCTAATCAAATCAAAACTAAATATCACTTTAGCGAAAGATGCATATAAACATTAGAGTCAAGGTTTAATAAAACTTGTGAGTGCTAATTAACTTGACTTATTTTACCACTTCTACTACAACCCACTTCTGTTGGTGAAAGGCAATTACTTGTGTAATATTTATTATACATATATAGTAACAATGTTAATAAAGGTGGAATCTCAAACAAGCAAGCCGTTTTCATGTTATTATAAGTATCCAAGCTATTTCTTATTTTTGGCATCCTATTATTCCTTGACGTCGCGCGTGGCGTGCTCGCCCTTGAACAACACGTGAAAAACCATAGTACCCGTTTCTCGAAACGTAGTCAAATTCTCTCAACGAAAGAATTCGGATAATTAGTGTGATATCTGGCTTCTTTAAAATGTTGCATAATAAAGTAATTGTTAAATTGAGCTGAATTCTCTAGAGATACACGGGCGCATGTGATATGATATGAACTAGACGGCCGATTAAGGATTTTTAGTTTAATTTTGACAATTATGGGTTACTTGGATTTAGATTAACTAGTTTGCTCCGAAATAAAGGTCCGCATATGTACACCAGCAGGAAGAAGTACTTTTAATTGAATTTATTGAGAACGCTTTGTAAAATAAACCACATTGACACTACACTACACATTCATTCTCTACGTTGAGTCCTCTCCCACTCCCATTACATACTCCTGCGTGTGTGTTTTTGGTTTAATTTAATACCTATTCATGCAGTAAGTACTATTGATTAATTTGGAGTTTGTAAACCAGCCAATCATTCCGAATTGTTGCCTCACACACATTTACCAAGTAATTAAACAATATATAATATTGCTTTATCTATACATATTTGATATAATACATATACATAGCTACCTACTGTTGTTCTGACAAAGATACAATGAATGGGGCACGGAAGGAAACAAGCAAGACTGATGTTTACTGTAAGACTTAAATTGTAATGACTAAAATTATTATAGTTTACTTACTGAATTAAACTATGGTATATGCCTAGCGCCACTACTAGTACTATCAGCACAGAATTCTGATTAAAATCAAAATTCGAGGAAATATGTATGTACTTTGGTTATGTTATGTTATTGGAGACTACGTAAAGTAGATATTGTACGAAACAAACACAACACCTGTCACTCGAAAATATTTTTCATCTAGAAATCTATTTAAATTAATATAATTTCCTATTTCTGAACAAGTTTCAAGAAGAACTCTAAACTCTAACTACAACTCAACTACAAATCCAGCTTTACACGAATATGAATTTATACTTTCTATACAGTAGTCTTTTACATTACATATTATCATTCGGCGAAGTAAAGTCGACATTTCACCCAGAATCATTAAATTAAGAAAGAACACACCAAGTACCAAGTTTTAAATTTAAGCCATTCTCCCAATCCATTACATTACCTATCAACTTTTCAATAGTAATGACGAGAACCATTTTCGGTTCTAGGTTCTAGCCCTCTTCCTCTCCTCTGTACAGAAAATAGGTAGCTAACCATTGGGCTTTTTGTAAATTGAACAATCCAATTTTTGTTTGTTTAAAGCCGTGAGTAACACAAAAGGCCTAAATAGTAGGAACACTTATTTCCAACATTTGAATGGGCAAGTACCTATACACTAATCGAATATATCTGACAATCAATTTAGAACTAAGTAGAACCAAGGAGTATATTACAATAAATTAAAAATTAACACCAGTATTATTAATTAATTTCTCTTGAACATGATCAAACACTCAAACTGATTCAGACAGAAGTGGCTGGGGAATTGGAAATAAGATTTACTCACAAGAATTTAGAGTTTGTTAATCCGAATCGGAGTCTGTGTCACCAGGAAGGAATTCCGCAAAGTGAAGTGGGTCTATCCCAAACTCCAGCTCCAAGTGATGGTCCAGTTCGAAATCAGACCCGTCGTCGTCCTCATGTTCCTGTTCTGGATCAAGAGCTTGAGCCTGAGCTTGAGGTTGAGCCTGAGCTTGAGCTTGTCCGACTCCGACAGGAGGGTCAGGAACATTATGATTCAAGTCTTGCGGAGGCAGGTTGCCCCCTAATGCGTTATGGACTTGTTGGAGTTGAAGTAGCTCACGTTGAAGTTCAACGATTTGTTCAGGGGGGATTTCCATGGACAGTTCCGCGATCCGTTCTTGAATGTAATGAAGTTGAAGTGGACGTCGGTTTCGTCCCGAACGGAAGTGACGAATCATTGTTCTTACTTCATGAGACTTTGTAAAGCCTTTACGACGATTGAAGTTGTCGTAAAATCGGTGTTGGAGACGAGCCCTTGTCTCCGCACTCGGCTCCTCCTCTCGAGCCTGAGCAAGGAAATGTCGACCGGGATATCTTTCACTCGCAAAAAATCGTCCCGCTTCAGTAACTCCAGGACAATGAAGAACATCCAGGGATTGAATAAAGCTACCCATCTGATCTGTAATCGACTCCACAGCCAAATCCGTAATCTGAAATAAACCATAAGTACATGGTGTATGAAGGTATTACTGCATTAGACATTTTAGACAGAACACTTACTTGCTTGGACTTCAAGCTCAAAGACTGTAGCTTCGGGCATCTAATCACCCCGAACAACACAGCCAAGTCAGTCATTTTGTCGGAATCCAAGGAGAGATGGAGCATGTCTGAAAATGTCAATAAAAGTGATATTAGACCTTAGACCAGGTAACTTTGAGAACGATTTCGAAAAGCTCGCTTCATGAAAAGACTCAGCATGACTCACTTGTTAGATTCCCAATGAATAAATCACACCGGAACTTGTCTGCGTTGATTCCATAGAAAGTTTGAGTTTCGACGAGATCATTGCATACTTCGAGTGGAACTCCGGAAATCCCACAATCCGTGAACGCTCCGAGTGAGCAATTGAGTTCTTCCAAGAATGGTAGATCTGTGTAGATGGGTCTCAGACACTCATCCGTAGCTCCAGCCAGGTGGAATACTTTGAGGTTTGGGAATGCTCTCGTTATGCGACACACAACTTCGGGATCATTTAAGAGTGCTCTCTGCTCACCACCCGTCGTACTGACCTTGAAGGTTTCCAGATTTGGATGCAGTGATCGGAAGCGGACTGGGAAAATTGGTCCCAAGTCCATGTCGCACAGTGACAGGGTTCGGAGTGATGTGAGACTCTCAATGAACCCTAATGACCATTTGAAGCGAGTAAGAGATAAAGAGCGGAGACGATTCAAGTGCTCTCCCGTAAGCTTGATAAAATTATATCCATAGGGATAGTTTGGTTGAAACGTGAGAGAGAGCTTCGTGAGATTTCCACCACTCACTGTAATCAGAGATTTCAATAGGCCCGAATCCACAGCAGGATTCAGTGTGATATCCAAGGAACCCAAGTAGTGGAGTCGTAGACTCACTAAACCTTGCACAAGAGCATCCGACTGAAACTCTATCGGGAAATTGATGAGCGTTAAATTCCGGAGAGCTACTTGACCAGCTTCAATGAGAGAACGGAGAATGCAGGATGAGAACTGGGGAAAACGTGGACCGTCCAGCGTTGACAAAGAAACAGTTGCTAGATTAGGGAGGCAGGTTAGGAATTTGACCAAGGGACGACTCCTCTCCGCCCAATTGGCATTCACAGCATCGTCAGGTTCTCCGTCATCTGCAGGGACATTGAGGAAGATTTCGTTGAAGCTTCCTATAGTAAAGTGACGAATGTTTGGAAAAGCGTAGACAGTAGGCGTGGATGTATCTTCAGGTTCGGGTTGCGGTGGTGGAGGTTGAGGTCCAGTTCCTGTCAATGCTCTGAATCTGCTCTCCAGTCTTGATCTCAGATCCATAGCATGAGACGGTCTAGCTAAGTTTGTCAACGACAACACGGGATGTGGTTGGGTCCGCAACAGACTAGGGATTGAGCGTAACCAAATTGATTCAAGATTTGGAAGATGATCGTGCAGGATTCGGTACAACTCTTTTTCTGGAATAATCTTTTGCTGCAGAATTAGGGTCTTGATATTGTGTCCAAATGCTTTAAGGAAATCCTCAAGAATTTGATTTCCATGCAACTCCACGTTGTAGAACTGGTACTTTGAATGTGGTGGTATTTCCGCATCCGACGAAAAATGGTCCCCGTACTTAATAATCGCTTCGTTGTCTAAAAATGTGACAGTCCGTGTTTGTTGCATGACCTTGCAAGCCTCTTCATTCCATGTGGAACAAACGACACGGCTAGACTTTAAATCATCTTGACCCAAGAAGCGTACAACATCACGAACAACCTGTTATGAAAACGCAAAATAAATAAACCTACGAATAAACCAATTAGCTTTTGCTGGGTATAAACCTACATTAGGCAAGAGAAGAGGATGAAGTGATCCAGTAAATATAAATGGTGGGTCGTTCTCCACTGTAGAATCGGGCTGTTGCTCCGAAAGATTTTTGGACGCAGAGTTTTCGCGGATCAGTGAGGACGAAGAGCAGGGTTGAGGCTCAACTTCTGCAGGCGGGGAAATGTCTTGGGAATCCATTACACTTCCTCGAAGTTTACTGGGAACTATTTCCGAATCCTTGCCTGATTCTAAATTTTTCCCTTTCTCGAATCGACGTTTCATAAGTAGTACGATGTTTGGTACTCACAGAGTAATGTATTCGGTTCACCGCACGCACCTTTGGAAATAAAAAAAAGCATGTCACTTATAACTCAGTACTCACAGGGAGCAAGGGCGAGGAACAGTTGCATTCTTACAACCAACAACACAATCGATGTCGGATGTACATTCTGTATATGTCAATTCATACTCTAAATACCAAAGTTAGTACCTCTCGTCTAGTGACAAGAATACGATCTTCCGTACTTTAGGGCACCATATATCAAACATCGTACCGATAAAAGAGAAGTACCAATTTTCGTACTAAATCTAAATCACCGTATTTCTTTACCAAGTCCCCGGATTGACATTTTACACATAAAAAATAAAAAATGGATATGAGCATGTACAACTAAGAGTCAACAGTTGCATTCCGGCAAAGTGTTTCTGGTTCACAGACAAGGTGGCTACACGGTTTGTGGCTTGGCTTGTTTCTTTCAAGCCAAACCGGTGTAGCCACCTTAGGTCATAGATAGGTTAACTGGATTCCAGATCTCAGTACACACGTACGTCGTGTACTGTGATCTTTGATGAGCCAGGCAACGCATGGAGATCACAGCTAGCATCGCAAGCAAGTCATAGGTGCAAACAAGATCTTATTGAAGGAACAATTTCATTGGAGGCTAATCTACGGCTCGGTGCACTTGGCACCCCACCCCAGCACCCCAAAGTCGTTGTACACATTGACACTTGATTTTCTCCATTAAATGTCAACCTAGGTTAATGAAACTTCTGGACGTTGTCGTAGGCACTAATTAGAGCTGGAACAAAAATTTTTTTAAATGGAACAGCTCTGGTTTGCCAATAAAAAATTATAAGCAGGTACACGATTT
>JAQFYT010002180.1:0-13646 GCA_034694925.1 Ceratophysella denticulata | reverse complement strand
GGTAAGAATGTTCTCCGCAGAAATCTACGATTTACCGGTAGTTTTTATCATTTTTTCACGGTACGTTTATAATTAAGTCGTTTGATATGAGAGATATATAGTACCAATACTGAACGAGTTGAAATTCCGTAGAATTGCATTTTCAATGAAATTCCAAGACAATCGTTTCTCCTGGGCTGTAACTATGCCTTCCGAGAGGCGTGATCTAATGGCCAACTTGATTTTTTGTGTGCGGAAGGCTATAGGGATGAAATCGAACCGAATTTCGTTTGCACGTAACTACGATTGGTAGTGCCTCGTCGGTTTATATGCTTATACGTATTAGATTTAGCGTAAAACGTGTTGAATCAGTTTATTTGGATTAGGAACGTGTTAAATTTTTTTAAGCCTGGAACTGACGGTCACCGTCAAATTTACGTCCACAAATGGTAGCAGCATGGTCAAAATGGTGGTCAGATTATTAAGAATTATATCATGTGCTTAGAAACACAATCCGTAGCAACGAAATAGATACCTTAGCAGTGATCGGGCAATTTGCTAGTACACCCATAATATTTTTGTAAAAAATATTTTGAAAAATCTTCATTTTTCATACGCCGGGGTTTCGTAAACACAATACACTTTGAGTGTAAAAAACTGTCTCTCGTGATTTGTGTGGCAGAGCAGAGGTGGTTTCAATATTGATGTCGAATAATATCTCCGTATGCAAAAAACCGGAGCCGATTTGAATTATACAGACAGGGTTTTCGAGTCTGAGGTTAGATTTAGTTGTAAATTCGAAATTCGATTCTTATCCATCTTTGTTGTACGGAATGGTGGAACTGGGAGGGTTCATACACACGTCGAGTTTCACCATTCTTCAACGGTGTCTGTCTCGCGTTTTCTCCACTGCCTTACGTGCCCTATCTCTTATCTCGAACGAAACTGGAAAGACATCACATCAGGGACAGTGGAGAAAGGATGGATGCATTGTGAATCCTTGAATCCTTCAATCTGGCTCTGGAGGCCTGTACATTATACTGAAGAGCCCTTCTCGTTCGATACAGTAACAGAGTACAGGAGAGGCAGGAGGCCAGGCCAGTCATCTCAATTGATGGGGGGCTTTTCTACTGTCAGGCCAAAAGCTACGTTCTTTTTAGATATCGGGTATGTTGCAGTTTACGGTCACATGATAACGGATTGCACAAGCCAACAGAAATTTCAAATACAGTATAAAATCCAGAATACGCCAAACTTTGAACACCGGTCAAAACGGTGTATGAAATGTTCCTGGCTGGACTTGAAATTGTCATTTCTCTGTGTCGCATGTCACTTTAACTGTTACAAAATTTATGTAGTCAAATTTCAAATTTCTGACTGTATTTTCCGCACAGGTGACATGGAACCAAAATTGAAAACACAATTGTTAACTTCAGTAGGAATACCGTAGTATTTGTCATCCCTGGGTACGTGTATGACTTGGTAAAACTTGAATTATACATAGTGACACTTAGAGCAGTAGGTACATAAGTGTTTTCAATTCGGTGAGGAAACCTTATGATGTTATGTCTGTGTTATGTGCACTAGAAAAAGAGGAAAATTGTTGGAATTCCATTTCAGCCCTCCGAGTTCTCACCCACTCGACAGGATTTGAATAATTTACAACCAAATCTTTCTGCATCCTTACACACAATCCTACCTTATCTTCTTTTCAAAAAATGTCATATACATTTACCCAACTGGCACTCATACTGTCTTGCTCCTTGTAACAGTAGCGCTACAGATAAAATGAATTTCCGTGAACCCTGAATAATCTTCGGATTTGAGTTCTCAGAATAACGACTCCGGGTCGGTCTTTTTTCCGGTCAAACAAATCTTTTACACCAGGCTCCACACCAGAACTATCCGTAAATTTAAAACCAAGTAAGAAAGTCTGACTCTGACATGAAGGTTTTTTTTGTGAAGCCAAGATTAGGTTCTTTTACTACTGGATGTTGAATGTGGAAATGAAATGTACAGCACTTTACTTTCTATGCATTATTCGGCTACACATTGGAATAATGGGTTTGTGTCTGAATATCAGCTGTACAAGCTAAGGCAAGTTCCGAAGGTATGTGTACATATGTAGAAAGCGGTATTAAGGCAAGAGAAAATCTGCTTTCTCTCATGTCATGCATGGTGAACTATATGTAAGCTTTTTGCTGCCTTTTTGGGCCATCCCTCAAGGCTATCGAGGCAAACAAACGCTTTTATTTAGAAATACGCATATTTTTGTATCTTTCACAACATCCATCTCCTGAGTACCGAGTACCGCAGTTAAAGCTTTAAGATCATTGTTCTTCAGTCTGATTCCTTCAATATATTTGTATTCTAGCGTACACCCCCGAAATCTAACTATTTAGCATACATGGGGCTGTGGGACGATTTTGCACAAATTTTTTAAACGCATTTTTGAGAAAATATGCAAAAATACAAACATGAACAAATAGACAGACTGAGAGGAAGCGCAAATACATAAGCCCGACTTAGGCGATCTAATCACCAATGAGCGCATCAACAAACGTTTGCCTGAAGCTTGAACGTACACGCAGCGCAGATTGATATTCAGCAAAGTACAGACTTGTGCACAACATAAAGGCGTATCATTGATTTTCTGATTCATAATGATTCATGCTCTGCCTAATGTTTCACAAATAATTCAACAACACAAACACGCCAAGAAATCTGCAATGAAATTGAAAACTGTGTATTGTGCAGTAATTTAGTGCACATTGACCGGAAGTATTAGAAGCTTTATCAAAAGGTGACCATAGACCACACGACCAGATTCGGCCCCACCAGGACAATGACAATCATGCAATTTTTTGACACAACTAACACCGTTTGTTGAGCTCGGTGTATACGGCCCCACGGAATGCATTATAAAATTAGTGCACGCTAGTTTTCAAAACCTGTAAAAATAGCAGAGTCTTCTCACGCCATGCCATTAGGCTCTCGTATTGCGTGGTGAATTGCAGATTCACACTGGTGGCATGGTGGTGGTGTTTTCTTTTGAAATTGAACAGGTTGTGCAGGTTGAGGGCCCGGTTTTCATATCTAACGAGCTAGGATTCTAAGAAGACAATTGCTACAAAACGCACATAGGGCTCATAACTTGGTTTTGGTTCTTCCGTGGCAAAAAAAAGTTCTGAATAAAACCTACACGTGTTAGGCCTGTCTAATATTCTACAGAGAGTCACCCGAATGCTTTTTCCGCCTTTTTCCTACTCGTCGTAAATATATTCTTAGACATAATATAATTTAGAACATATGGTTTCAACTTTACAGCAGATCTCTACTGAGAACGAGGTCTGGTCGGGTGTGCTTCGTTTCGTTCAGATTTTCGTACACACTTGCCACTGGGCGTTCTTAGAAACCTGACCGGTATGGGAAAGCTTTCGCTGAGCAATGTACATTGCACGTGCCGAATCCAAAGCTTAGCTACACCCACACCCTTGGAGTTTTTCTCCGGGTACTTACATTACACAGTACAGTACACCAACGCAAAAAGCTTCTCATATCATTATGAATATTATTATTACTAACAGCACCGTTTTCTGGTACTAAAACCCTCTCATGAATCATTTTAACATGACAGGACTTCCATTAAAGAAAATTTAAAATACGGCACTTAAACACGCAATAAGCTTAAGCCCGCGTCTATTCTGACGTGTGAAAATTGAACTTTGTAACACATCCAACATAGCCCAAGGCATTACCATTACACTATATTTCTTTTGGTAAATCTCCCAATAAACCTTAACGTCGGGTTATTTCAACAGTGAATTAGCATAGAAATCCTTTGAAACCTTTGAAACGATTGAAATAGCCAAGAAATTTTAAAGTACCGTATAAATTTGGCCGAGTATAAATCAGATGGTAATGAAACTCAAATAAAAAACCCTTTCCAACAAGTACTCAACTCTTTACGCACACCTAATTTAGATGAAGGATTCTCTGCACCTTTGTTGGAATTGAATATAATAAAAGAAAACCTTTAAGGATTTTATTACTAAATCAATGAAGGCTGTAATTCCGGTGAAGGCACAGCGGAAAAAAGAAAGAACATGGAAGTGATTTAAGGGGTAGACGGTGAAAGTCGTAAATTGTAAGTTTCTCTCTCAACTAATTGAATCAGAGTTCTCACTCAGTGCCTAGTTTGTAATCTTTATGAGACTCATAAAATCATGGGTAAGGTAGGTATGGTAGACTTGTATGTATAGTACATAAATATATTCTGCTGCGTTTCGTATACTGAAACAGAATAGATGGTCAGGATTCAGGCTTCAGGCAGGTTTGAACACATTTCCCTTGAGCGTTTTCATGTCTATCACGAGTCACGAGTTTGTCTTGAACGCTTCAATGTTAAAATCGCAAATTGATTCCGGATTAAGCCAACACCTCGTCACAGGTTGCAGTTTCGACTTGACGCAGTAATGAATCAATTTTTTTCTGGCCTAATTCAAACAAGTTTTGTCCTAAAAAACACGTTTCCAGGTGTTTTCAGGTTGCTCTTTGATTTTATTAAAATTATTTACGTGATTTATGCTAATAAATGTTAGATTAAGTGTATTAAGGTTAGGTTAGGTTTAAAAAGCCGAGAAACGATGAAAACTTCGTTATTTTAGGACAAAAATTGTCAAATAATTGAGGCCAAAACTTGTTTTAATTAGGCCACTGAAATTGCCACCCTGGTCTGAAAACCAGCATAGGTGCATTATTACGCATAAATACCAATGGTTGGCTTCATCGCCGGTAAAGCGCAATATTCCGTGACGAATCGACTCAATCCGTCAATGTGTGGAAGCCTTAAAGTTCCCATTCCCTATCTTTCTTCCAGTTCCCTCGACCCTTTCTTCGATTTGAGTGAAAGTTGGGTGAATTATTTATGGCCCCCTCTTAAGACTCGTGAATTGACTATTCCCATAGAAAAGGAAGGCGGTGTGGGCTTTGGTTGGAGGGAACGGGCCATAAGGCCAAGACTAATAACTCCCGACTACACCCTTCTATTTCTATAATGGAATTTTACATAGGAAATCTTTCAAGAACTTCTGCTTCTCAGAATTTCCTTCTTGGAACCTGAACAGACAGACAGAATGCTTTAGAACTTGGAATAGAACTAAACGCACATGGAAAGGCGTTATCAGTCGAATTCTAAAGATCAAATCAAATTGGAAGTATTCCAATTCAACACACACAAGCAGACCTTCCGTCTGCTAAGGTCTCTAGGCTGTCTAGGCTTTTGATTCGAAATAATATTTTGTGGGACAATGCCAATGTAATTCGGAAGGAGATTGCGTCAAATCATGCTTTTCAGATTATAGAACTTTGACAAATACAAAACCATTTGATAATTTAGAAAATGACCTTAAAATTCTTATCCTCCGCTGCAACCTGCATTACGTCAGAATGATTAGATGAAATTTTGCACTTTGTCACAGATTTTTACCCGAAATCCGATCCACGCAACGTGCCAAGCACGTAGCCGTAATACGTGCATATCCTGAATAAACCCGTCAAGCCTTGCAATGTATTCCATTACATTTTTGCTCCCACCTGCCAAGGAACTGGAAATAATTAAAGCATTTCATTCCGAAATATGTCACGTAGGCGCCGTATATTCTCGCATACTTATAATTATAATTATCTAACGAGACCGTCGTCATATACTCCACACATTCTTGCAATATGTTCCTTCCTTCACGTGACAGAATCAAGTATGTAGGTACTCTATGCTTTCCGCCTAAGCGAACACGACACGAACTCTTTTAGTCAAAGTCAAGTCAAGCCTCGGTTCCAGTATAGTCGGGAGTTATATATAGTTACATATGTTCTATACAGCCTATATGGAATGATTAATCAGGGCTGTGGACGGGGCTATTAGGGGTCTAGCGGTAATTTGGTTGTTGAATGTTGAATGACAGTGTGGAGAGAGACGTGGAGAAAGTTCTTGGGGAGAGAAAATTCTTTTGCACAACTTTTCCGGTGTTAGACCAAAAGGGACTTTATGCTTGTGCAAACGTCTGACGTTTTGTACATCTGATAAATTGTACAGGGTAACTCGATTTGTGGTGTTACTTGCAGAAATTAAACTTTTAACGTCAGATAAATGCTATGTAATTTGAACTGATTTAATTGCAGAAGGTTTGGTTTTGTGTAAGTTGAGCTTATGGTTATGAATTTGTCTTGTTTGTTTCGTTTGGTCCCGAGCTGCCATCAACAAGTACTTTCTCTCTCGGCGTCCCTTTAATTATAAAAGTACATAATGTTGAGGAGAGGAAGTTAAATAGGTTATACGCTACACGAGTTTCTGCTCTTTTGACTCCATTGCCGCATGCCGCACGTCCGCTTCATTAGCTTCTTTTCCTTCTCGTCGTTCCTTGCTGAGAAAATGAAATTAGAAAACATGTGTGTCTCATTGAAGAGAGACGAAGGGAAGATTGTATCGAGCCCAATTAATTTCCTCAAACTGATTTCACAAGATAGCCTTCTAGCTTATTCTACTTTCTCCAACTCTCTCTCCGTTGTTTGAGATTGTACCTAAAGCCCAAGGTTGGGAAATTCCTTGATTGACGAGCTGGATTTGGACGACGACGAGGCACACGAGATGGAATCAGATAATTGCATTCTGTTGTTGTCCGCGAGCAGAGCGTGCTTTCACTCTAATTGTGTCAATTGGGTCCAAACCTTTGGTTAATCCAAACGTTTTACGGCTACGAATTTAGTTTGGGGCCTTGTCAACATTAGATTACATGTACGTATTGTACAGGGTCATGCAAAATTATAGTTTATCCATGTAACACTCCCAGCTCTGCCTTCTTCGTAATTTTGAATTTCGCAGAATTTCGCGGCATTCAAAACCAATGCTATACAATACTGAAGAATCCCGCGAAATTTAGAAAGGTCAAAAATGCAAGAATGTCGAAGGTTGAATTTTATCACAGGTTGCAAAATTCCTCGTAACCTTAACATAAGCTACAGAGCTTATTATTGAACTGGTATCTTTTGTGAAAGTTGTAATAATGTCCGTCCACACACGCACTTAAGATATGCCCACGCTGCACTTTTGTCTTTCATTCCATGTGCGAAATATATGACTCCTTGTCCATTCCAACCCTGAAGATTGGTAGAGTAGAATACTTTTGGCTTCACTTGGCAAGTACTAAGTCCTTCTTCTTCACTTCAATCCCGCCGTGTAGAAAAAAAATACTACTTCCGTGTACTACTACGGAAAAAATCCAATCCGACAGATGAGAAATCGATTTCAACAAAATGTGTGTAAGTCTACGTTACTTTGGTTCAAAGTATAAAGTATTCGACAATCCTGGAGAGTCAAACAAGAACTGAGGTTCGTAACCCAGTCTATTGTTATATAACCAGACTGTCCGTCGGTGGTCAATTGGATATCCGTCAGTTAAGTATCTGTCATTTCGGCCTAAATCATTTTTTCCAATACAAAAATCTGGCGTGTATGAATTGTTTAGATACCATATACATACATACTGTACAACATGGTTCGAAAGTCATAGTTCAACTTCAACCGATCATAACGAAATACGTAAATGACACTGTATGTATCCTGAAATGGTCAAAATAACCTCGACGCAATTGACCAGCTTAGCTCCCCTGAATAGCCCGGTATGAGATAAAAGGAGAAAAATCCCGGGTAACGTATTACAGGATTATAGCCGAATCCTTGGACCGACTTGCACTTTTCTACGCTCCAATACTGTGCCTGGTGCCGGACAATAGGTATGTCTACAATGCAAACTCCATTGTTTGCTAACTCGTAAGCGATCCGCAATGAAATGAAGTAAGATATCGTGAGTAAACGTTTGAGGAAATATGACATGAATAACAAATGGAATTCGTACACAGATATCGTGTAATTGTATGAGCTCTGTACGTTTTTAAGCCAATTGCGTTTGAATATTCCCACAGCACGCTGAATTACGCATAGAAGACTTATCAATACCATAAAATAGAATGAAGCATAAGTAGGCTGGAAACCCACTTGAAAAATCGAAATATAGCGTGCTAGCTCACTTCTCACCTTAGTCCCATCCAATTAGTATAGATTCCTGAAGAGGTGAAAGTCGGGTATTGACAGAGCTGAGCTTCCCAAGCTCAGGCAGAAGAAAGCCAAGTGGGGCTTTATCCTATTTTATTTCTTCGACTCTGCGAACAAAAAAGTTTGTTCACTCTCCAAGCCTTTAGGCAAGCATAGAAGCTCACCAAAAAAAAACTTTTTTGTCTGTGTCTGTATTGTCTATTTACTCAAGTGCTTAGAAGAACAACTTTTTCATTTCTCAAACAATTTCCGCCCTTCTTTCACTCCTATTAAACATCTATTCTATTGAATGCTAGAGAGCTCTTTTGGTGAAGAAATAGGAATCCTTATGACCTCCTTTAACTCCAACCGCCTACTACGCCAGCACCCTGACTTGACTTTCTCCAAAATCCTAAACGCATTTCCTCGACACTTTTAGTTTCTGTATTTACAAAAGGCACGTAATTTTGGGGAATGGAAGAATTTGTTCTCAATTTGTGTGTGTCCCACTGGGAGACCGAGGTGTTTTTCGGGTACCTAAACTTGGTTTTTGCCATTTCCTTGGTTGGCGTGGGCGTTGAGTCGGGGTGCGGGGGAAGCTCAAAGTGACATGTCGGAAGTATTAAAGGCTAATTTAGTTTCCGTCTTTTTCACGCACTGGGGCCCAAATGCAAAATCCATTTTTCCGTTTTTGGAACGCCTGGAACTGACGCTACGGTGGCAGTACGTATACAGACTAAAGACATAAGGTACACCGAGTAATCTCATAAAGTCATGCTTTACTATAATACAATCCACGATATTTTAGCCTTACATACATAGGCAGTATTGCAAATACTGTGCTTCACAATTCACAATTTTGATTTTTGGTAAATATTTACGTTATATGTACATATAACGTAAATACAAAAGAAAGACACTCTTTAACTTTCCAATGCTGGAAACAATCCGTCAAGGAATGTACTATACAGATTAATGCCCAGGAATTGATACGGAATGGCAGATGAAGGAAAGGTTTCACGATAAGACTGATCTTCTAAAATCGGTTCATCCACTGTGGAAAATTTAGTTCCCGACAATGACCAAACATGGTCCTTCCCCATTCTCCTCCATGCACTCAACCATGTCAGTTTCACAAGCGTTGTTGCTGGATCATCCGATTTGTTGACCTCCATCAAACGTCGATTGAATCCTCGGTAAATCCGAATAATTGGAAGTTGACGGTGCATCAGACCCGAAACCATGTCCAGGCTACAGCCCAGCTCTTCCTTCTCCCCAATCCAGTCCAGGCACAGGGTTACTAATGCTGGAAATTCAGTTGAAAACAATAACGTATCCTTTGTTTCAATGTAAAAATGAAGTACTTCAATACTGGTCAAGGATTTGGGTAAACAGTGAATATTTGTAAGCTCCGAGTGCGCTGGGCCTCCGCGGTAATTTTCTGTCTCAAATTCAACTAGTTTCTTTGGTCGAGCGTGAAGTAGGATACTCTGGAGAGCAGTGCACTGTTCGAATACTTGACAGTCCAAAATGTCAAAGATCCAGAGACTAATAGCAACATGGGTCAGGGTTCGGAAGTTATCTTCCAGAATATTCGTGTAGAATGTTTCGTAGCGGGGATACAGCATAACATGGGACTGAATATTTGATTGTGTACTCGAAATACGGTCAATAAGCTGAAGGAAGTTCTGGGCTTCGACGTAAGGATAGAAATGAAGAATGAAGTGATCCAGATTTAAAGATAATTTTTCAAGTCGAGATTCGTAGTCTGGGATGAGTGTCCAGTCTTGTTTAAGAAATCCATGCTCACTGGCGTTCAGGTCCGCAGCCATTAAACACCATAACGTTTTCAACGTTTTCTGATGTTTCGACAGGAAAGTCAGAATTGAGTTGACTAGCAAGTTTTCTTGAGCAGGGTCGAAAATGATGGACAAGCCTAAGGACTTCAGTTTTGGAAAGTGTGTTCGACATAGCAGGGCCATTAGACCGCCGAGATTATTGGCTCCTTGCTTGGTATTTCCCAAGATATCTAATCTTTGAGGTATATTATTTCTTGCTAACTACATGGGATTAAAAAATACACATTGTTCAGTTATTGTAATTTCATTGAACCGTATTATAAAATTCTTTGACCCAAATAAAATGGCATACCTGATGGGATGGGCCACCGAGTTCGAGTTCCCGCAACTCTGGAAAAGTTGTCCAAGCTGTCGGATTCCCAACAACTTCTAAATTTAACCATGAAATCTTGAGATTTCTGAGATTCACAAGCTTTTCAGCCAAGTTATTGTAATCTTGAAGCTGAATAATTCCCAAGAGTTCCAATTTGAGGAGTATCTCAGGGAAGGTTAGAGGTGTCAAGTTGCCAATTCTTATGTGAACGAATTCTCCGTTTTGTTCTAATTGACCTATTTTGGTATTGTCATCTGGTAAGTGCATTCCGTAATAATTTCCATAGCGTTTGTAATCTTCTACGAATAAGCCAAGTTTCTTGGAGAATTCCGAAATGGTGTCCAACACGGATGGTTTCCAGTAGAAATGGTTGAAAATTTTGAGTAATATCTAAATAATCGAATAACGGATAATTTTTACATCTAACAATAAGTTGAAGTTTTAGATGAAATTTGCTATTCATGAATTCTAACCTGTACTGGCAAATCGTCAATACTTGTCATTTCAGCGGGTAGGAAATGAAACACAATGAGATTTTGTATGAAATGTAGCAATTTATAGACAAAATGACTAAAGAATGGTACGGTTTACAATTTACAACGATCTGCCTGCAAGTAATATTTTGGGTGCAAAAATTTTGGAAATCTGTTGATATTCTACCATACTATTAAATTCACCTGACTTAAAATGTCGTTTCAATAGCAACCTTGCTCAGCGCCTTTGACACAGAGTTAGCTAAATATTTTGATCGGTATATATGTTACGTTTTTGATATAATCTTGGTTCTGTTATAATCGAATTCGTATATAATATTGTATACGGTTTTCGCCAATTAAGTACAATTAATCAAATAAATTCGAAATTGATAAATATTAGATCTGAACCGAAATTTAGCACTCATTTCATTGATGTAATAAGTTTTAAGCTCAGAATATTTTGACAAATGACTCTGACCAGTTTTGCAGCGTTTCCAATTACTGGGTAATTAGATAATGTTACACAGCAGGCTAGCAATGTTAACAAATGTACCATCAGAAAGAGCGCTAAATTCTGGTCCAGATTCCATAATAACGAATTCTGATTAGCTTGATAAATGGAATGTAATTTGCAAAAACCGCATTTAATATTATATATGAACCGGTTCGGTTATTAAAACCAAGATTATATCCGAGCCGTAACATATATATTCTAGTATGACGATATATACTGGATTTACACATTCGGTGTGACATATCTCACACTATCGATCCCAGCCAGAAAGCCGAAAAAAAAGACTGTCGAGTGAAAACAAAAATATTATTTACAATTCTACTTTCTACTCTAACCACCTGCACGAAAGTCGCCATTTCTTTATCTAAAGCCTCGTAGACAGGGCTCAAGCCTTTTGTGTCCACACCAAATACAAACCAAAAGCAATCAAAATCTTAGCATGACACATCAATTACCCACAGAACAGAGTACACGCCCACTGCCAAGGAGACAGTTGACTGACAGGGGTGCTGACGCGGACAGTCTGTGTCGTGTTTAAAGACGCAATTACCCTAATGCAAATTTAATGGAGTCTGATAACGCGCGGGCCCGTGTGGACTCATGATGACAACTTTTTTATATTTTTTTCTGTCTATTTTTCAGACCTCCAATGCCTATACCCGGGAGCAGTGGTACCACTCCATTGTTTGGAAGGTAAGTCCCCGTCGTGTCATGTCCAGTGCATTAACTCCCTGTGTCTTTATTTACTGGGTATAGTATGACAACATGAATGTCATAGCATGGGGTATGCTTGTATACCCATATGGTGTAGGTTGATCAATTGGACACTCCAGGAATTCTGGATTGTCTGCGGTTTCTCCAGGACATGAAAAACTAAAATTGCAATTCAGTTTTACATATTAGGTAATCTACTGTAGGACTCGTGGTTCATATTTGATGAAGACTAGACGGTTCTAGACCATCAAAAGACCGTTGGTGCTGGATCGTGAATATATGCATGAGCTAGCAGTCTAGGAGGGTATTTTACCAGTGATTGTTACGTTATTACCTATCCCGATTTACTTTTACATGTAAAGTAATATTAAATTAGACAATCCAATCTTACGACACAATTAAGACGATGGAAAGACGGTTTCAGGGGTGTAGAGGCTTTACGTAACACGTTTTTAGCGTTTACTTGTATGTTGCAGGCGAATTTATCAGAGATCTAATTCTGTTGCGTTGAATTGTATCCGATTCTACGAAATCGTAACGTTTTGTCGACAAGAATTACATAAGCAAATGTGGAGATTTAATCGGAATACGAAGTTAATTGAGTATTATTTACATGATTTAGCGTACGCTTACGAAACGGTCTGATTGTTTTAACTCCTGTCACATATGTTGTGTACTTGTTGAAGTTTGCTCAGATTCTGTGTGTAACGCCTATATAGATGAATGCAATTTTTGCGTAAAAATATGCCTAGGTACTTTTTTATATTTTCGCTTATATTTCCACAACTTAACAGAATCCCGCTGTTGAGGTCAACGGTCAGATACTGCCTGCTCCAAATATAATTGGTATTTTTCTGTTGAAGCCTTAAGTACAGTATAGTTGATGAAATTAAGTTTGCATTGATCCAAAACAAGAAGAACATGTCGATCCAGCAGGAGAAAACCTACTAAATTATTTACGTCGATTACATGTGACGGAACATGTATACTCTGGAGTGCTGAACATCTGCTTTCACTCTTTTCATGTTTCCTTTTCCTTTGATATTCCCGTTGATGTTTTCATTTGATTCCTGTTTTGAGTCAACAGGAACTCCAGATATGCCTTTGTTGTAATTGAAGCTTTTTGACTTCATAGAAATTTAGGCTTTTTGTATTTTTTACAATTCCGACAGCCCCCAAGCTGTTTTGTTTTTGACTCAATAAATTATGCTTTCATCAAGTTATCGATGTTCATATTCTCGAGGATAAATTTATATTTACAGTTGAGTACTGTATACCCATTGTACATTGTTATTTGTAACAACTGAGCTAATCATATGCGTCCTTTTCCAAATAATTTTTTGTTGCATTACACCAAAATAAATCGGTTTAATTAGCATCTGTAATTTTTACATGGAAAATGGTGGGCCTGGAACTCAATTATATTCCTAACATGCGTTCTTTAAGCGGCATACCAAGATACGCGTTTCATACGGTCGCGCCAGGTCATATAAACTTATATGTGAAAATAAAAGTTATACCTAATGAGAGTAACAACAGCTAAAATTGTCAAGGAAGTCACCTGTATAATTAATTTTTCAGTATATGGCACAAGAATTACTCAAGTCAGTTCATTACCCTCCTGCTACTAGCAAGAGAAGCCATGGCAACCATGGCCCGTCGCGTTGTCGCGTAATGTTGTCAACCGTACGCAAGCGCTCGC
>JAQFYT010002179.1:0-13650 GCA_034694925.1 Ceratophysella denticulata | reverse complement strand
CCAAGACAAAAAATGAAAGTTTTACAATGAATCCCAGGTCCAAAACCCCAGCGACGAGGTTGCATTTTTGTCACTGCGATGCACAGAAGTTCCACCCACAAATGCGTCATGTCGTCCGTACCTGGAAGACTGCATGGACTAAAAGGAATTTCTTCCACTAGTTCAATGTTCTGAAGAGAAACTCGTTTTAGAACACCAAAATCATCTTGCATGTAGACTTTGCCAGTAGGACTTATCCGGCAAAGCGTACCCACTTGGTCAACAGCTCCAAGTAATGGTTTTCCTGCATTTACACGCCTGGTTAAATCCTGATTTAATGAATGTAAAACATCATATAACACCTACCATTGTTATCTGTCTCTGACACAGAAACTAAACCACCAATACGAGCTCGTGACTCGTAACCACCAAGCAATACCAGGGATGCCGAGACAACACGATCTCGCTGGAGTGTCTCCTCATCTTCTGTAATTTGAGTTTGGGTCTAGAATAGTAAAACCGTTGTCTTTCAATAGGTGTAAAATCCACATGAGAACCTCTCAAAACTTTTCTAATACCGAAACCCGGGGTACTTTCACTCGCCTGCTGCCTGCCCTTAACTGTCACAGACCGAAGGGCAGGCGAACAAACAAACAGTGAAAGTACACTGCCACAACCCAAACAAAACCAAACCATAAAATGTGGATAGTGGCAATATAAATCAATAGAGAACAAACTCACTTGTGTATAGAATGGATGCTGAATTAATTTCGAAATATTGTTCTGAATAAAGCTGTTCAAGAGTTGTTGCCATCCGCGGACACCATGGAGGGCTCGGACCAATGAAACACATTCTTCAACAACTGTTCCTGAATGCGGAGCTGTGATTGGGACCATTAGTTTTACGAACTGCTCTTGTTTCGCCAGGTACTCTGTTATGCATATAATGAAACAACTAATCAATGTCAATATAACGGTTAGTTTTAGCTTTAGTCGACCTTACTACCATTTCGAAAAACTGTAATTTTTTTTCTGTTGATGTTGTGCAGATATAATTGAGTTAATTGTAAATACCTTCATTTTCGATGGATGGATCTTTTACAGTCATCAATATCCGTGAACCAATAATATGTGCTATTCTCTCTAACAAAGCGTTCTTGGAAACCTGGTCGAAACCAGAGGCACAAGGAAGGACGGCTGATAGCACACGAATAATTAAGACCTTCAACATATAAGAGAAACATGAAAGATAACAGAACCTCAGTTTACTATTTTTACGGAAAATAGTAAAAGATTAAAATGTCATTTTGAGTTCCTTTACCTGTTTAGGTAAATCAAGGCTATAAATCTCAGAATTTTCAATCAGCTCGAGCCACATATTAATCCAAGCACCGTTGGAGAGTGCTTCACAGATTTTTGCTGAGACTGCAATTGATCTCACGAAGCTCAAGTTAGCCCATTCCTCGTATTGTTCGCAGGCAACAAATTGCTTCTCAGTCAATTTAACTTCATCTTGTACCGTGGAACCAATCTGGAAAATAATACGTAATACAATACATACACATTCATATCAAATTGCTAAAGATAAAGTTTCGTATCAAAGGCAGAATAAGTTGTACCCAAATAATTTCACGGAGTAGAGATGCGAAAGATCTCACAGAAGATCTTTGCATCATATCTGAATGCAGACCAACCGACACCGCCATGATTCTCATAAGCTGTAAACAACTGTACCGAATGAGACCTATTGGATGACGTGCAGTGGGTGCCAATTCGTAAACACCTGTTTAAAGAATCATGATGATTTAAATTATTAACAATTCATTGTTGACTCAATATTTTTCTGTCCATAATTAATTCAAAAAATGTCCATAAAAATAACAGGTTTTGCCCAAAACTATGCAGTTTAAATGGCAGCCTTAATTGTTTATGTATCAGTGTCACTAGGCTATATTAGATTCAAATATTGGAAATCCATATATATATAACTTCTACACGACAACGACGGCCTTGCGGGTAAAATCATAGTCATAATCCGCACAGTGCAACAACCCCATGTGTGCTGCATTAATTGGGGGATTGGGAGTCCGAACCCACAGGATACACTTTCCTAAGAAATGGTTTGACGGCTCTGTTAAGGCCCTATTTTAAAACGCTACTCCGCCGTTATTTTCCAACCGATTTGGACTTTTGAGGGCTTGTTGGAAATCGGACAGATTGTGGCAGAATCCTCGGGTTAGTATGTATTCCAGAACCGCTCAAAAGCGGCCTTTCGGAAAATGTTTTCCGGAAATACATGAAAAAAAAAAATATTAACCCGAGAATTATGCCCGAAGCGGTTCTGATTCCAACGAGCACTTTATTGTCGAAGCGCGTTGAGTCGTTTCGGCGTAGTAGCGTTTCTGTTGAACCCGTTTTTGGGGTTCGGCGTAGTGTGATAAAGAGTTGGCTGTGCTTGGATTGAGTCTGCCTTAGCATTCCATGCATCGGCCGCGCCGCAACCGCCACCTCGTGTCACAGAATCTTACACAAGCCACTGAAATTCTTCGTTAAATTGAGTTTAGTACTATACCTTACATAGACAAAAGCTCAACGTAATTTACATACAGTATTCCTTTTTGAACCACAATCAGAATATGTCATACCCCGTTTTGATCTAATTTGATCAATTATGTTGTCCTCGCGTTTTGAGAAGCCTGATATAAATTCACTCGAATAATATTTCCGAGTTAGTACAAAGTATTTCAAGAAATCCATAGTTCCTGCACTACACGGATAACCCCTACACATAGGGCAAATCATTCATGAACCAAATCCTGAGCTACGTTCCATTTCGTATATAGGTACATAATTCTGTTTAGGTCGGTAAGAGTCCAAATATCTTTTCCTGGCAAAGTTGTACAAGACGATAATCGTAGATTAAGTTTAGTAATTGGCCGCATAGAGAATTTTTGTAGCGTGGGTTTGGTTAGGAAATGAAGCTGAGTTTTAGCAAGGCAATGCAGCGCCTACTCAGGTGTTATCAGAGGATAACGGAGGGATGTCCATAAGGATTATCGACAACCCAACCCCACACCCCATACGGATTCAGATGATTTCGCAACCTTCATACCTGTATTCCTCTGCACCACACAACCTGCGTCCTGATCCTGATAATATTTAATTTGCGTGTGTATTCCTCCATACCAACTTTAACAACCGCAAATTTAACTTGGTACTCCCGTAGGTAACAAATCAAAGCGTAATCTGTTGCGTTAATTATTATAGGTAGTAATTTATTAACTCGAGGGATTTTACATCTTCGATATTTTAATTATACAGTTATAGGATGAAGTTAGAATATTTATCATAAAAAAAACGTGAGAGACAGCATACCTAAAACCGTGGTGCACCCATACCGTACGAGCAAGTGAATCCGGACTAGGAATTTTTTATGGAGGTTCTTGAATCCGGACATACCGCATAGTTA
Source organism: Ceratophysella denticulata (assembly GCA_034694925.1). NCBI lineage: Eukaryota > Metazoa > Arthropoda > Collembola > Poduromorpha > Hypogastruridae > Ceratophysella > Ceratophysella denticulata. Next base: position 10,202 of record JAQFYT010002179.1, on the reverse strand, counting down.
CTAAAGTGTAGTTATTTGTATCGTTTGTAAGTTAAACGCGGAGTACTCCAATTTATCTTTCTTGTTATGCATTTGGCCTCACTGTACAGGGTGGCACGAAACGTTTTGATCTCTTCTAGGTCATACTTCCGAAAATCGTACAAGGACATATTATACACCAAATTAAAGGACATTTCATTTCTGATCTAGTGGTGCAATAATATTGCAATATTTTGACTTTTTTTACAAGCGGCCGCTGTGCAGCGCAAAGGAGAGAAAGCGGGCGGCTCAGCGGCGACCCATCTCGCTCTTGTTTCTCACACAGAAAGAGAAAAAGCCGGCTTGCTGTGGAGATCGCGACCGTGCGCGGCTTAAAGTGTTGAAACAAAGTTATAAATGATATGATTATTAACCCAGATATGTTGGTGAAGGATTTGGATCAATTTAGCATCGATTTAGAAATTTTTTATAATATGGTGGACCATTTAAACAGCTGGAAGAGCGGAAACACCCTTTTCACTATTTGGCGCTGCATAGCGGCCGCTTGTAAGAAAAGTCAAAATATCAGTCCTTAAATTCCATGAAATTTAGCATCATTCAGTTCATTCCATTTCTCCTCTGTGCTACTTGGTACAATTTAAGGCCGCCGCCGCGATCCCTCTCCTTATTATGGCTTCTTATCGAAAGACAATAATTGTATTGGTTAAAGACGTGGGTATTTATTTCTTGCTATAAATCCAGAAGTATGCACCCTTCAATTGATTTTACCCATTGGTTCATTAGTGCTGTTCATTGTGGATATTCCCACCAGTAATTTGCATTGTGTAATATTAATAGAGCACGTAGCAAATAGCAAATAGCAAATAAATCTCCCTATAATGAATTAGGATTAAAATAATATTTGATCATATCTCTTCATCAGGATAGCTAACAAAAAGCAATACTGACTACGTAAAGATTTGATTTACTTTGAAATCATTTATTCCTGCTTTTGGCCCTTTCACTTTCAGCACCCAGGCTCCTCAAATAAACAATAGGAAAATACGGCTTAGAGTTTAAGTTTGTATGAAATTTTTCCTTGTGGCATGTTTTGATATTATTTAATTTGTGTAATACAAAATTAATTACAACCGGTTTATTCTTTAACTGGTCTGGTATACCTTATTTATGTACAGTTGTCTATTAAAATTCGTTACTTGAGACCTAAAATTGTACACAGCCAGTGTACAATCTTAGGTGTCTTAAGTCAGATGTGTTCAAGAAAAGCTTTGAAAGAGCGAACGACTCAAATGAATTATACGGAATTGATAAAACAACATTAAATTAGGCATATATGTTGCACATGTTAAATTGGAATTAATATTGCCGTGATGTTTTGCCCATTTTTGACTCGAGATGTTAAACTATTGGATTAAAACAAGCGAGAAAATTCAGCGCTAATTTGGTTCTGTGATAAGACTGTAGCAACTTGTTGATGAAGCACTGGCAAACAAATGTACCTCTCCCTTAAGGCAATAGACAGCGATATGCGATATCATAAATCCCAAATTTTTTTAATTAACTAAACTCTAAATCACATTTCCAGTACAATAATACATATTAAACTGAAAGTAATTAGTCAGGCACTTATGTGAGTATATACATAGCAAAGTATCACGCGAGTTCTTTCAAAATAGTCTCCACCAGTTCAATGGTGTGTTCAGGCCCTGTCACACAATGTCCGATCGTTCTTGGATTTTCAAATAATTCGTAGTCGTTTTCACCTGGTAGAATACGGTCACCAAAGAAATGGATTTTCTCAAAAGAAGTTAAATGCTGGAGACATAGCGTCTTATCCCATCCTACAGGGTAAATGTCAATTCCGATAAGTCCGCCGATAGCGAAATGCAAGTTCCAGTCTCCAAACATTTTAATCAGTGCATCGACGAGGGATTTTCGGATGCCATTTTTCTGTAATTTAAGTATACAAAATAAAAAAAAAATACAAAATAAGGAAAGGATATACTTATGTACAGATATAACCAGACAGGATTTTGTACCACAATATGGGTCAATGAAATTACATACTTGATCATATTCAATGAAAATTTTTCGTTCGGCAAGCGTGCATGCCCTTCCCACAGGGGACACATTAATAATTCCAGTTCGGTAATCAATAAAATGTCCGCGTTTGAATGGAAGGCGAAGTTTGGAAATGTATTCAAGACAGAAATCAATTAGCTTCTGAACACGCTCTTCTCCCAAATGATCTTGGATTGTCTTACGCTCAATTAATGCACTCCTGTGGTAACTTACAATTCCATTTTCAGTAAATAAGTAGTCCAGACACCTAATGGCTGTAGGGTAAGAAAACAATGAAGTTATGTCTCATTAAACCCTCATTTATCATTATACAACTTGGTGTCTGGGATCGCTAAGTGACAGCCCATTACATTTGTGTACAGACCTTAAATGAAGTAGAGTAGGTATTCTGAAGGGGTGGACGTTGTCAGGTTCACATTTCATTGGCAAATGTATTGAAAATATTAGTTCTTCTAGTTATAGATTCGTTAAGTACTTACGAAATTCTATGAAAATTGCGCCTTCTCTAGGATGCGTTGTGTTTTACATCAGGATTTTATAGGGCTTAGAATTTTCAACCAGTATTCAAATATTATTGTCGCGAATTAAATTAAGGTTCTGTTATCGAATGCGACGATAGGGTCGCATACGTTTTCCTAACCCAACCGACATTATACATACGTTGTTAGGCTCATACATAACTTGTTCAAAAAAAAATTGAATTAATTTTCATGAATTATGGGTTTACTGATAGCGCCGAAGAACGTAACACCAACAAAATCGAAAATAACGACATTTCTCAATAAGTAAGAGCATTTTGTTTCCGGGTAGCGACTTCTGACTTTGTCAAGTTATCAACAAAATGGGATCCTACCCCAATTGTATTGAATAGTCGCTGGAAAAATATGTGTCGTTTTAGACAGTTGAGTTCATAATGGTTAGGCAAGGTTCTTATAAACGTATTATAAGAATCTTTGTCGCTATCTGGGATTCACCTATGACATTTAGTATCAACGCACTATGGATGAAAACATCGGCGCTTATTCAAACCAGTTGGGAAAAAATCCCATCTTGTTGATAACTTGATGCAAAGTCAAAATTCGCCTCCGGGTATTTGTTATAAGTCCTTCATAGTCAAACTTTACGACATATTCTCAAATCAAATGACATAGAAACTTGTAATTTTTTAACTTATGGACTAGAACTTTGAGGAAATTAACCCGAGCGGGATAAAAGTTGTTGGGCACATTGACATACCTAAGCTATATTTGACCGAACAATTTCCCAGTAAAGTGTAACAATCAGACTATAGGTCAATATTTGGTACATATTAAGTCATCAAGTCTAATTACCGTCACCAAGCTGCTCTTCCAATTGATGAAGTGCAGCACCGCTAACTAAACCAATATTGACCTTTGCTTGGGCCTTTTTCAACAAGCTTCGAGCTGGTGGATCAATTTTCTGCAAATAAAAGAAATATTTAATATAATACTTAACTTAAGCAGTGCGCGTAACACAATATTGTATACCTGACCACACTCGACCAGAGTTCCGTCCACATCGAATAAGAATATTGTTTTCTGCTTTGATTCCATTTCAGCTTGGGAAATGCTTGGGTAATGCCTGTAATATGTAGAACCACACCTTCAGCAATATTTGGACTGTGCAGAAATTAAACTGCAAGATAAGATACTGATACCGCCTATCGAGTGACTATTACACAATTGAAATTATCGAGTACATATATATTTGCATGATTTAGTGTTGGATACCAGCTTAAGCTGTGATTTCATTTTTGAATGAATTTGTTAGTGGCCAAATAGGGACAGTGGCCTGAGATTTAGGCTGGTCTATCCGAAATAGGATATCGACTTTTAGGATATAGTGAATGTCAAACTAGTTTTTCGACTTTGCTCTTTAATTGGTTTCTTATTAGTTCGTATTGAAGAATCTGATTTATTATTCAAGCTTACGTGGTTCAGCCTAGGGAATGATTGACATTTACAAACACCCACGAACACTCACTTGTCAAAATGTCAACATTTTAAGCACAGATGCTATTCTTAATATGTACTGTGTTGAGTTAATTCAATCTACGGTACACTTGTTACTGGAACACTTGCAGAAATAGCTGATAAACTTGAACAGCTCTCTTGAATTGGATACAACAATTTTATATGGCTAATATGTAAAGCCAGTAAAAAACCAGCAGTTTGTATACAGCATATTTAATAGTTGTAGCGCAAAAATTGTCTAAAACATTATTTAAGTACAGTCCATCAAACATAGAGTAAAGCGATTATGATGCATCAAATTAATATAACCACAAGTGATATTAACCAGAAATGAGATGAGTTTCTGATTCCTGAACCACATTTAATTGCAAGCCAGATTAATGCTTATCTATTACGATATGTTTCTATTTGAGCTGGAAATATATCTCCACCGGTTCGTTTGTATTTAGGGGTCGTTCATACTTTAAGCGAATTTCTATGCATGAATGTGAAAGGAAGAATGTGAAAGCAATAATTAATAAATCAATGTTTCATTGTACAAAGGAAATTCCAATTTATAAAATCTACTCAAATACCGACAACCCGGTGCAAATATATGTGTACGGCAAATACAAGCAAACCACTGCTGGTAACCTTAAGAAAAACGGAAAGCGTTTTATTGTAAATTCAGTTTTAAAACATAAACTCACTTACCAGCACCTTTACCTGGAGATTGAAGTCCAAAATTCACTTTTTCGCAGTCAATGTAATAGTACAAAATATTTCTTTTTAGGGCAACAGCTTATCAACCTCTGGATTATTAATGATCCAAAGGGTAGAAAATAAGATATTTGGATATTTCGTAAAAATATAATAAAACTAATAGTGATTAAAAAAATAACCGAAAGGCCTAAACGCTTTTAGAAAGAAGTTCACATGCCATTGGTATGTTTCACTAGCTCGTGGTATACTACAGTCAGTCAGTTGCATGTGCACGACATGATGGGTATATTTATCCCAAACAGTACGAGTTACCCACCTACCTATAATCACAATACACAACACGGTGTATAAGATCTAAGAATAACCAAAGTCAGATGCTCTAGTTTTGTTGCGACATGAACTGCATCCACGTGTATGTGGAGGCCCCGGAAACGTGTTTATCCTAGTTTTAACAGGGTTTAAAGATGACTTTATTTTTACGTGTTCATAATCTCTTTTAAACATTTTGATAATTTTTTTACATTTTCAGTTCAGTACAGGTTAAATCACTCTGTAAAATGACGCCAAGGACGTGAAACAAGTACGTCACCCATACGACCAAAACTGAGTTGTCAATTATTTACGTAAGATAACATTAAACTTTGAACCTTGATTGAGTTTCAACTTCGTAATGGTAACATAGTCACAATACCCACCTTATAAATATACTCGTACAATAATTTTATACCTTTTTTTTGGTGAACGTGGATCCACTTGTTTCCTGTCCAATTCCAGTATTTAATTTGTAATACTCGGCGAGAGATTTGTTTATTGTATAGACAGAGGAGATTCACGTATTCCTAATGACTTCATTTTATAAAGTAACAAATTTTTACATGTTATTACTATTTAAATAGAACGAAGACTCGGACTTTTGCATTCAGGTCTCCTCAGCCGCAGCCTAATAAACTGATGATATTCGTAGGAAATGCAAAAACTGTTATACGTCATGATTCTAATTTTAATACTGTAATTCTGTGGAAATCATTATTTTGTGTTAAGTTCGTGCAAGGTTTAATTTAACCAAACTAAAATCTCGTAACATATCTGCAATTTGACGCAGTGGTTATTTGTACAAGGGCGTTTGCAAGTTTGAGTAACTGCATAGAACATTGATAGCCAGTGGGTGGTCGTTCATTGTAGCTATTTCCATATTGGCTAACTTTTAAAAATCGTTAGCCACTTTGGACATCTCACAATCATGCATAGGCCATATTTTTCGTAACACACGAAAACTCCGCACGGCCAGTCTGAGCAACGTGGAAAGTTCTTCTGGAGTCAATGAAAAAATAGAGTTAAGGGGCGGTGTGAACAGAAAGAAATATATAGAAGAAAAAGTAATTGATTTTGTTAACACTATGTAAATATTGAAAAAATTCAAACCGTTCGTTTTTTGTCTTATTTTTTAATTCACGGGCGTATGAAGTGCTGCTAAGCTCCTTTCGTGGAAGCCACGAATTAAATAAATAGAACACAAATGGGTTTGGATTTTTCGTCTTATAATTTTACCTTCAGCACGGATTTATCTGTTTCTTCTTTATTAGTACAATGATTAATACTCATAGCAATTGAAAATTCCAAAGTGGAAATCTTCAAATTCTGCATTTTTTTAAAAATCAAGTATGTAGATACTTATGTACTGTTCTGATAATATTTTTCTAGTTATTATGTTTTTGCCCGAGTGCCAAACTTATGCACGGATTCAGGACCTCATTCCTTGTAATGTTTATAACTGATAATGTAAATGTCCTTATTTCTGACTCCACTAAGGTTTGTCTTATTCAAATCTATTTTACAGTTTTGCAAGTACCTATTTAGCATTAACTGGAAAGTCTCAACTACTAAACACAACAAGTATTCGCTTACTTTGGGAAAAGCCTAACCTAACCTATCATAATTAAACATTACACAAGTATTTGGACAAGTGAGAGTGTATTTAACGCAAATTAATTTAAGTTAAACCATAAACCCGAAAGTTCAGAAGAAATCTTAGCCAAACATGTCGTGACGGAATAGGTCAAAATCTTTAAAATACGAGTCGCCATTTTACGGTTTAATTATTAAAAATGTTCCAAACTTGGACTTGTCGCAATCAGTGTTTGCGACCTATTGTTGAACCAAATACCTTCGAATCATTGGATCCACCTCTCATACCATAATTCTACAAAGGTGATAATTTTATTCAGAAATAGTTGGAGTAGACAGATAAATACACGAAGTTGGCGACGATATAAAGAGAAATATGATTGTGTACAAAAATAGAGCGGAATAACACAGACAAAGTTGGCAGCGATGAAATGTGAGGGGTTGGGGATTTAGGGCTCTCGGATTGGTCCAGCCAATGGGTTGTAGGACTGGTCGGTTGGGTAGTGGACAGAGATTGGTTTCGGCACTTCCTCGTACTGGAGACTGACTGAGGGCTTGGCCTGTCCAACAGCTCCGCCCTCCTGCGCCTGCACATCGTAGACTGTTTCTGGCTTGCGGAGCAAAATGTTGACGCTGGTAGATCCACCGGATCCAGCCTTGAGTCCAGCCCGAATGAGCTCCTCAACTCGGTAGTTGGGAATGGTAACGTCCAACTGTTGGTTCTGACCGCCGGCAGCATTGAGCCAGAGAATGTGTTCTGCGCTGAGGGTAATGCGAGACGGGTCAACGCCCACGCAGTCAAACTTGTACACCCCAGGGGAAACTTCCGAGTCACGGCAGCTCACTTGTAAACCACCGCCGGAGGATTGGGTCCCGCTATATTGTGGGCGGCCGAGGGCCACACCAGCTCCGCTCACCACCAGGGCAAAGACCTGAGTGTAGAAAAAATTATGATTAAATGAGTATTATTTAAATAATTATGTAATAAAGGCAAAAGTACAATTCCAGAAAAAACGATCTACAGTGAAAATCCATCTAAGGAATAATAGTGGGAAATTCGTAAGGAAAAAAAACGAGGTATACGCAACCTAGTCTAACGTATACTAAATAATTCCAGGCTACTTTCGTAACATTTAAATACACTACGATTGTGCGTACTGGTTCTGGTTTAGTTAAATGTATATTGAACTATTAAAATGCACCTAAAAATTTGAAAACTCAGTCGCCCTAGTGTGGTGATCTGAAATGATTTTAAATAGAAAAAAAAACCACACTATTTGTGTTTCGCCCAAGATGAACATCTAATTCGAATTTGAACTTCAATTTTCGTCTGATATTATATCGTTGTAATTAGCTAATCCAAACGATAGTTTCTATTGAATTGCAGATAAACCAATTAAATTTCACGCGAAACCAATCTCGAAGACATTGTGATTTTCGTCCGAACTACCCTACCAGCTACCATCGGATTTGTAAATTTGCAAATTGGTCCAAAGCAGTGAGTTTGACTGAGTCAAATATACGCTTAAATTCAAAGAAAAGTATTTTGTTTACCAAGAAGGAGTTCATGATGACTGTGTTTGGGTCTTGAGGAATGATAAGGCTCCTATGCGGTCAGTGACTGATTAGCAAGTGATAGTTTTTGGAGGGCCAGGGCCCTGCTTTTAAACATTTGGAGAAGGACAAATAAGGACATGGTGAGGGTGTCATCCCTCCCAAAGTGATAGTAGTCGCAAATCATAGTAACTTAACTTAACTCCAAGTATTCACTTTCAGATTCACCAATTTACTTGAATCTGACCTGTGAGAGACTCAGTTCTCAAAAGTGCATAGAACTTGTCAATGCGATGCATCTTCTGCATATGCATCTTTTCTTGCAAGGAATTCTAAACGTTCCTTAATCATGTGTTAATCGTACTATTAATTAAGGGGCTATCATGTTACATGAATTTATTAGCGTGTATTGTACATCATAGCAGCTGCGGGTTACCAATTAACTTACGTTCTAAACAGTAAATGTGATGTATTTTAATCGCAAAAGTTTTCGTTGTACAGAAAATTGTTCATTTTACCACGTTCGAGACCACCTTTACAATATTAAATCGATATCCTATTATATTTATTGGTTTAAAATAGAGTGGTCTGAACTTGTCCATCAAAAGCATATCTAGCAAATAATCTGTGTCTCGATAATTAGGAAAATAAGCTTTATTTAAAAAAAAACAGTTGTTATCAACTGTTATGAATTGCGCAATAATTTTTATGATCTTTAGTGCTTATCAAATTCCTGTTTGTCACTTTAGCGTACCACGCTGAACAAAAATTGAATTATTATTATTATTGTCGTTTATTCAAGGATGTACACAGCTCAGATACATGGTTATATCCGGAAATACTAATTTTAAGTAGTAGCATGTACCTACCAATAATGCCATTAATTTTCTGCAAGTATTCCTTATTTAGCTAGAAATGTCACTAGACAAAGCCTTTTATGTAGTACTTTTATTTAAATTGATAAACCTTAAATAGGGCATTCGTTTTTATTTTAGAACATGCGATAATGTATTACATAAATTATTTACCACTCCTGGACACATAAATCATCCGTACCTACGTGTCCCCAGTCAATTATATACTAAAGCGCTTTTGACACATAACAACCCACGATACATATAGCTTATACGAAAGTATGTAATACTTAAATTAAAAGATTTTGTTTGCGTATATGGACTTAGCTTCAGAGATAATTTAATTCAAAATATTCTTAAGAATTTGAGGTATTTAGCCTGAGAAGCTGTTTGCTGATGTCACAGTCGTAGCGAATAAGGTCATGTAAACATAATAAAGCCGTGTCTTGTTTCATGTTCAGAGCTATCAAGTAATAAATAGTCCATGCTCTTCGTGAGGCGTTTTTTTTCCTTGCGACGACTAATTTATGAATTATGAGCATCTATCTCTCTGCCCAATGAAGCTGTTGTATGAATTATTATTATCTCACGATAAATTAAAGAGATTAGCTCAATTGTGACTGATTCGATTACATTGGAAAATTCATTGTAATATTCCACTATTTGTCCATGTAAATATTAATTTCTCAAGAGAATTCTGAACTAATTAGTACGGTGACGCATTATCTTGTGACATGGAGGTACAATATCTGAACACATCATCACAGGTTTTGTATACTAATTGCTAATGGTAAATTGCAACTCTTTTTCCTGGATATTTCTAAGACATTGAGAATTTGCGTTAACCTCGCCATCAGCTTTTCTGATTTGCTTTTATGAAAAAATTTTCTCACAAGCATTAAGATAAACAGCGAATTGAATAAATATTGTATCTCGTCAAATGGGAAGATTAATATTCTAAAAAAATGATTTTATTAAACAAGTAACAGGTCGGACTAAGCGTACCATTATTTGACCAAGTCCTTATTGTAATTTTTTGTGTTTCAGCCGCCGTCGTCAGATTTTGGCACTCTGGTCGAGGATGAGATAAACTTGAAGATTGACATCGGCTTGAGGAATCATGTTATTAAAT
>JAQFYT010002178.1:0-13650 GCA_034694925.1 Ceratophysella denticulata | reverse complement strand
GGTTAACTAACGACTTTCCAATTTTCTACTTTCAAACAGGAGCTACACGTAACGTTCCGCTAGTGCCTCGACGCAGAATGAATTCTCAACAACAACAGCAATCCGGACCACAATTCGGTGGTACACAACAAAACAAGCCTCCACAACCACCAAATTGACCAGCGTTAAGGGGGCACAGCTATATATGCGTTTGCGTTAGTCTAAACTCTAAACTCCTCAACCGTATTCAAGTAGAACGGAATTATAATACACATAAACTTCTGTATATCGTACTCTACGTGTCCAACCAATACAGTCAAATAAAAGTTTTATAATTTGTCAGAAGCAAATAACCAGCGTTGCTTTCAATTTCCTTGTTTCTAGTGAATCTTAATCATAGATACATACATATACAACTTTTATAGAAGGTATACAGAAATCGCGTTGATTTACTAAGGAGTAATCAACCCGAAAGCGTCACGGTGGAAGTTTCTTATCTCTGTACTAGTGCATTTCAGCAGCGCATATTCCCTGGTAACTCGTACGCCTTAGTCATAAATCGGCATATGACCGCTTGCTGGATTAAATCGTTAAATATATAATTTGAAAAACTGCAATTTGCATATATCTTTAAAAACAAATCTAACATTTCCAACATTTTTTAAAGGCCAATGGATATTGTTTAATGAGCATTTGCTGTGTATAACGTTAACGAAGATATTTTGATGCACGAATCGAGGTACCTATATCATAATGTAACGCACCGGAGTCTTGCGTGTAAATTCAATTAAATCCATAGTAAAGCTTAAAAGCATGATTGTACATATACATATACGGCAATAATGTTATACTCGTAATTACTGTGTTCTGAAATAGCTTACCCATCAGATCTGACGGATTGATTATCGCTGTTTTTTCGTTTGGAGCAAAGATTACCCATTCTGACGAAATGCTTCGGTTGAAGGTGAAAAACCAATATCTTGGAAAAAACTAGACAACACTTAAATGACGATCACGGACTCCAAACTCGAATTAAACAGGTAATTAAATCACTTTCAGGATCTGCTGTGGAGTTGAACAGACCTGAAGGGCTTCCAACAATTTTGCCGACGAGCCAGATCCAACCTATAAAATCCAAAATACAGTACACTATGTAGGTAAATATATTCAATTTTTATACAGAAATCTACTCAGACATCATTTGCGTGCATTGCCGGACTTTAAGTTTGACGTCCATGAGTATTGCGGTTTTCGTGTCAATTACAGCGGTTTCTGAACTGTACTCAGTATGAATCTGATGTTATGCCAGTGAGCAATATTTGCATTTTGCATACGACTTCGTCAAAAATAACACTACACGAGACTAAATGTTAAAATGCTATAAATACTGTACAATTGTGCACTCACTAAAAAATAAGCAAACTGTAATCTACTGCAACAACGTGTACAGAAGCTCGTCTTCATCTGTCGTCTCGTGAAGCAAAGTAACATGATTTTTTTGTTAACTCGTCAATAAATTTCAGCCTAGACGCAGACCCATATTTTGCGTCTATATGTACACACATAATTTTAAATAAACTTTTGCAAGGAGCTGAAGAAAAATTAGACAAGGTTAAAACGACGATAATTACTCGTATATTAATGCACACTACAGTAATTTTTCATGGTTCAAGTCCACAGAAGAAGACGATAGAGCAAAAAGCAATGCAAGATTAATTCGTCGAACGTCCATAAGCAAAAATAATATACATACACATTGCTTGAGCGTTTTAGAATCCGCATAATTCCATGAACTACTGGAACTCCAGGTTCAGTCAGCACTGATTCGGTAGACCAACGAAATCACAGTACTTGAAAAATTCCGTATATTGCACCGCACTACGCGTAAATGCAAAATGCAAAAGTCACACGGAAAGCAGATACATATCACAAATCACAACTGGACTAATTTTACACTTTTATCAAACTGGACAGCAATATTGACTACGTAACTGTAGCCGCCGTAGCTCCGCACTAATCTCTAAATTGTATTAACCAGTTAGACTACAGTCATTCGTTTCGTACTGTTCACCGCAGAATCAGATGATATGGAATATATGTGATACCTAGTGGTGGTTTGGTTTTGGTTTATGGTTAGCTTAGCTGTAATTACTGCTCCTTTTGCTACTGACGAAAAACTCTGAACGGGACTTGACGTCATTATCTGTAGTCTGTAGTAAAATATTACACTTAAATACCTCAACTCCATTTTTCCAACTCATTTAATTGAAGTTTCGACTCTATATATTCTATCGTGAGTAGTTGAGGCTTTTTGAGTTCCCACGGCGTCACGCGATATCGCAGAGATAGCTACCTAGTTTCCTAGCAGAGATCCATATAGATGTATATGGAGCAAAGTTCAATAATTAAGGCTCTATTTTGTGCCCGTACAATTGGCATGTATGTACTCTTCTGAAAATTGAATTTGTAATATTTTTTTCAATTTTTAATGCTGTAATTTGTAGTTTGTTGTCTAATAAGGTAATTACTTACAGGCAATAACATCAGTTCACCTTATTTGACGGATTGGTATATTAGGAACATGTAAGGTAATCATCGGGCAGCGCAGGTAGAATATGGTGTATAACGTTATCGCAGCAATTGAGCGACGACGGTATTTCTAAATTTGATGGCTTAAATATGGCGTGATTGGGCTAACGTACTGGGTAAGGCTAGCTAAAGTTCAATTTATTCAATGTTCAGAAACTGTTAAATTGAATACAGAATAAATAGTTTGTCTATAGGGCACTATAATACCTTCTTTAGGTCATACAATGTCAAATAAGTCACAAATCAGAGACTAAGTGATGATGATTTTTTACGTCGAATCTTATATACGACGGTCTGGAAATATCGAGCGGAACTGCTATAGCTACTGTTTATCCCAAGCACGCGCTTTTATGATGTAGTATTTGTACTGTACTCGAGTTTTTGGTGCGTCGTGTGCGTAAGCAAGATGCGGAAGAGCCAAAGTATTACTATGGATCCCAAAACCGTGTGACGGAGATGCGGGACTTTGGGATATGGGTCAGGGTCAAATAAATGGAGGTACAATTTAGTCCTAAGGTCTCGTGATAAAGCTACGCTGACGGACCCCTGACTTATAATTTTATTAGATAGCATTTGTCCTTAATAGTACACTAAATTGGTTACTATGTGTGAATGTGTGAGTCAAGGATCTTTTGGCTCCTGGTCTGGCACGCTTGCAATTCCTATACATATAAGAATGCTGAATTAGATACATAGTCGCTCTAACGCCTAAAACGTCTTCAAAAAAACTGTAGATACCATGATCGTTTCGCAGCAGAGGTTGTTGGCACGTGGCCCATGTTAGGCCAAATAGAGTTGCCTTGAGCGTAAAAATCGGGGAATTCGGGTATCGGCATATCGGTGACATGGCGTCTATACAGTGTATCTCTTTTCGTATAGCAATGTATCTGTTGGGCTAAGGCTTGTATCATTATAAATTCACAATATATTCACCTCTACGATTTTCTAGGCGTCAACTGTCTTTGATGCTGTTTTGGCGTGTTTGTTTTGTGTAGCGTCCAGTATGCATATGAATTAACATTGAATTTGTGTATTGTATTATTGAGTTTAAAAAATATAACGCTTCCTGATGCCCGTTCCATATTTTACGTAAGATACAGAAGCTAATGAAGAGTAAGTGCTGATAAGGATTGTGTGAACATTAAATTCTTGTCCTTGTCAATACTGCACGTCAGATAATGGATCCGTTAAGTCTCTGCATCACGCACGTACGCGGCATTTCTATTGAAATACGATTGACATGCTGCTAAATGATGAATGCTAATCGTACACACAAAAAAACTGTAGAAATATTTAATTCTTCGTATTATAAATTTCAAAATATATTACGTATGCCGAATGTCAAATAATGCAAAGCTTCAGATGGAAGATAGAATCCAACGGCGTCTCAAACTTAAAAGACTGGGTAATTTTGTTTTAAACTGATTGCAGTAATTTTGACCTTGATTGAGATGCTTTTAATTCACACTATTATGTCAAAGAGATCCGCTTGTCACCGCCTAATGTAAACGTTATTCGGAAACTGAACTGACACGACGGACACTGTTACTGGTACTGTAAAGCTATTATAAAAATGACAAGCTAATCCTCGCTGGACCGCTCAGCACATTTCCCAGGAGATTTACGACTTGTCCTTCTTTGCTACTTGGTTTGGTAGAATCATTACGTATGTGCTTGTCTCTGTAATATAATACTGTAACAACAGCGAACAACAGCGGCCCAGCATCGTTTCCCAATAGAAGACCATAAACTACCCGTTGTTTGTATATAATTTCCTTCCTTATCATAACTGTCATGGAAGGATCATCTTTCGGTCCTTTCTGCTTCCATTCAATCAACTTTAACAACCTATATACGGAGCAATATTTGATATAACGTCCTAAAGGTCGACTTTGACTATACTTTTGTTCGGTTCAGTAAACAATGCTTAGCGACCGATACATCAGCTAATAGGTCACTGCTTTTTGGCTATTTTTAAATTTTACTCAACGTGCGGTCGTTCATTACCACTAGAACCTTAGGTACATTTTTATATGGTTTTAAATCACGATTCAGCTTAAGGCTGTTTGAATATTTTGAATTCTGGCGGTATATTACACAATGGGCAAATCATAGTTTTGGTTTCGGTTAACAAAGCTTCCGTTACTGGTCGTAGATCAGACGTACGTTTTGTCGATGGAAAGCTAATTCATTAAGCATAGTTAATTGATAATTCATCAGCTAACATATTACACCTTCTTCGGGCATGATATTGATTGGATCATGTTAAACTGCTGAACCTCAGCAATCAAATATTGCAAACGGTCATGTGGGCCGAATTTTACCCATGAGCAAACATGACAAAATACCGCCAAAATTCAAACCTGATAAAAGCCGTATGGCTTTTAATTCTGACTAAACGCCTTATTGCGTTAAACAGTAACGTAGATATCTCACAAAAAATAGATGAGTTTATGGAATGGCGTTAATTAAATTGAACTCAATACTCATTGACACATACACAAAATACATTAGTTTAAGCTAAACTGCATTTACTTTGATACGTACAATTATACGTATTACATATGTAAGGCCGTGAAAGTTGTATCGTCGCGTCGGTAAATGCACATCCAATTTGCAACTAATTTAATGGCATTGTATTGCATTCATGCTATATAAATACTTGCTAAAGTAACACAATTTGCGGCTTCTAGCCTACAAACAATGCCCATATAAAGCAGTAGTTTATGGTATCCAGATAAAAAACACCAAATAGGAAACGGACTCCAATCCAGTCAATGTTTACTTACATTTAATGAACCCGTGAGTTTCTAAAAGGATACAGCCGGGTGCCTTTCAACAGCAGCAACCGGATTAAATTTCAATTCAATTCAATCCCATTCCATGTACAAGACTCAAAGTCAAGTTTCACGCCTTGTTGTAAACATGGCTCAAAATAAGTAGGAGCATTGAACATTGAACATTGAACATTTCGGATGTACCAAAAACTGTGGAATGTATCCGTTTTTTCTTTGCTATAAACTCATATGTAGATAACATTAACCCGTCCGTCCGTCATTTAGAAACATAGACCGTAAGAACTCTTCTGGTCCAAAACTATTGGCACAAGGAGCACAATATTATTATTAGTTTATTTTTCTCCCCAAAAAAACGAAGACGACGACGAGGATGAAGATGAGCAAGATGAACAAAAATAGGTTATAGAGTACATATATGTATCTGTAGGTCCAAGTATCAACTCATGATGATACGCTAATACGACACGGGACACGGATACGTGATGCTCTCAAATTCCTCCAAATTACCAATCTGTGCACTATTGAACATTTACCGTGTTATTTTCCAAATTGATTGAATTAACTCAAATTTTTCCAGTAACTTTGATTGTTTTGGACAGGTGCGTTTTAGACAAAATACTTGGGGTTCAAATGAGACGAGACAGTAGACAAGTGAAGGACAACAGGAAGTTGTAGAACCGTACCACATACTACCCGTGTATTTCTCGCACAAATTCGACTACACAGAGGACTGAGGTACAAAAAAAATAATAAAACGGGTAGGAAATACAATTGGAGACTGAAAAACCCGGGACGGAGAGCCCAAGTTTTTTTTTTCGGGGAGAATACTAGTGCCTGGCCTGGGTTTTAGTTTTCGGTATATCGGAGACTGTCGTTCTCGGGACAGAGTGAACTGAACATAGAACATACACATACGGGATAACGGCGGAGAGTAGCAAAACCCAGGAGCAAGAGTAATCGATGACCAAAAACTTTCTCGAGAGCTTCCCACCCCAACTCCGCGCAAGAACGGGGTCTAATGGGCTAAGAAACGAAGCGGAGGGTCTCCTAATACAGACTCAGTGCCTTTCCTAGTATACATACACACAATATACATGATGGGCACAAAGGAATAAAAAAAAATTTGCTCAAATGAACTCCCGAGAAATGAGAATTTTTTTTTATTTCAAAGCGGGTATATTAATCCTGGAACCTCATCGTGATGCATAACTTCTCGTGTCACTATGTATTCCGCTCGGCTGCAGCTTTACTGGAATGGTCGTTGTAATGAAGGTCAATAGTCCAGTCATGTGGACTTTCTTCGGACTGCAGAGAATATGATTCCTGATTTGCGATGCTGAATCGGCACTGTGGTACCTACGTCAACTTCATTTCCTACTGCAACGACGAGCCAACTGAATATACAGTTAAGATTTGCAATCATTCGACTATACAAGAAAACATTCCTGACCGCAGCTTAGGGTCAAAAGAGAGAATTTTGCCAAACAAATTCGCGGTTCATTGTCATAACCTTTTGATCGTCAACGATATTTCTGCGAGTCATATTATAGCGCTTGCAGATATATCAGTAAAAAAGCGGACAGACAAACAGACAGACAGCAAGGATAATTCCAAAATCCCTTTTGGTCGAATGTCGACAAATGTCTTCATTCTTGTAAATTCTAGAAATATTTTAGCACTGCTTTCACCATCGCGAAAGACGCAAACAAATTCTGTCGAATTTTCTGTACAATTGACATTGACATTGACTACTGTCAGTAGCAAATTTTAAGACACAATTAATAGTACTTTTCATCTCTGAATAGAAACTCAAACAGAGCGAACATTTGTTAATGCTCTTCCTTTATTGCTTACTTCAGCGCTTTCATTTGTGCTCCTCGCACCGGTTTCACTTTCCCTCATGCTTGTAAGTAAACTGACCCGAGCGTCCATTCAGATTGAGATTTGAGACAAGTTGGGCACTCAACTAAGCTAATGGATTCTTGGTATCCTAAAAATAGAAAAGTAACAAACACTCCTAATCAATTCTCACGCTTCATGGAATGCTCATCTGTCCAGAGCTGTTCTAATTTGGACATTGAGAAGAACTGAATACGGAAATCTTCAGGTTGACATGGAGTACTGTATTAGAGTGCCTCGTGCTGGAATCCGTGTCAGAATTGCTTACTTCGGTGGAAACGTACTACATACTTACTGCTACAAATTCTTATTTATTCTACTGAAACACAATAGTAATTAAATACTACATACAACAACTTGTGAAATTCCAGATAAATACATAGAATGTCGTAGGAAGTTTATTCTGCGTCGGCAAATCTGCGAGTAAACACAAAACACATTTGTCGCATCAGTGAAGCATTATAAATAAAAAAGTAACAAAGAACCCAATATATGTAGTACTCTCGTTAATGAAAGACCATTTGTATCGAATCATTTAATTACCTACCAGAGATGTCATTCGGATTGTTTTGAAGAAACCAATTATTTACACTGTTTCTCTCGGTCGGGTACCCTTCCATGAATGTTGACTCCTGTCCTGACCTATCGTACCAATGTACCGATACATACGTGCTAAACCTAGAATCACGATTTCTGTCGTTTTTTTTTTAAATTTAATAATTCAAATGCTCAAAGTTGTACATTAGCAAAGTCAAACGAATCTCGTGCGTACGTTTAAGTGCGTACTACATGCAACTTTTAAGCTTACGAAGAATCTAATGGTAATTTGAATAATTGAGCATTGACGCAGTTCCTCCCAGATCTCAATTCACAGTATTAATTTAAAAGTTTCTATTTTGTTTCACTAAAAGTGCGTAGCTTGCTTGCGTGCGTGCGTGCGTCTTTCTCCGTTGGAAAGTAGGTCAAATCTCATGAAAGGTGCCTGGTCTGGCTGGGCTGACATATAGAACTTTGACTGAACTGTTGCTCTCGTTGCTGGAAAAACTCAAGGTCAATGAAAGGAGGGGTTCTACCTGGGATTATATATTCGGTCGTATATTATGTATATTGGATTTACGGAGAAAGTAGGCAGATTCAATTCCTTCCCAAACGAAGCTCGTAATATCATTATTCAGCCGACGCGAAAGGAAATAAGTATAAAAAGTAGATGGGCCTGTAGCCTAAAAGTGTCGGCATGAGTGAAATGGGAATTATGAGCAGGGGTCCTGGAGTACAGACAATAATGGGGACTGATATACTGTGCGATCCCAGGGTCGCATCCGTTTTTTCGAGCAGGATAATACTATACTGGTGAAAATGTTAGAAAATAAAATATTCGATCCCAAGATCACACGCTACATCAGAGTCCAGTAAAGCTGGGTGTCTCTGGACTGGATCTAACTCTGAGATCGTGAACACGGAACACACGCTCCTTGGAGCCAATAGACTTTGGTCAAAGTACGTCAGGAGAAAGGTGGTTTGACGTCAGAGCTGACGTCAGACCCTACTTTCCTATACGACCTGGCTCCGCCTTCCTTTTTTTCGGCCTTTTATTTCTCGAAAAAAATGCTCACATTTCCAAATCCTGGGCCGATCTGGAAACTCAGCGGCGTGCGAGGGAAACCCCACGGTCCACTGGAAAGCTATGGACTTACTCGGGGAAAGCAGACTCTTCACTTTCACTCGGGATCATTATGCCCCTTCGTGCCAAAAGACCGTTCCAACAACTGTGTCTCCCGACAAATTGAAACGTTCAAATATCGCTAATTTGAAAGTCACGAGTCAGGTCTTAATTAACGAGGAATTTATTATTGCTCATAATGCATATACGTTTGTATTCTTGTATGCTAGAATCCGTAACCTTCAGCTGATATCAGACGATTGGTAAATTCGCTCCAGCCTTCCACTTTCATCCATGTACTAACCAGGGCGGGGTGCTAACTAGGAAATTCTCGGTATCCTGAAACCGATAAATGCCAATTTGCTAATATCCGAATATAACTGAATCCGTCATGTTTCATATTTCGATCTTCGTCAGAAGTCAACTCTAGAGTTCCAGACTGTAGTCGTTCTATAATTATTGCCCAGCGTGTGTCAATTTCCAGGTATATTTGAATCCATGTATGTTTTATTATTTGACACAAAATTGGAGATCCGAAATCTACTTGTAACTGTATAACAAACACATACAAAGATTTACTCACAATACTTAAAAAATAAGTACATCCGGAGCTGAAGATCAGAATTCTTGTTGAAACGTTTTTATACTACCTATAGAAACTGTAGCACATTTCGCTGTATTGAACATCAAGAGAGTTAATGTATGCAGTAGGTAGTTAATGAAAACTTACTAATCACTTAGAAATTAAACGGTAAAGTCTGAAACACATACACGATACAAGTATATATCAATTTTACAAATAGATGTGATGAAAAAGCTTGGATTTCATATCAAAATCATATATGCTTAATCAAGGATGCACAACGGCAGCCTCGAGTTCAATGAATTAGTCCGAAACCTGATTCTGATCATTCATGAGGTTCGGGATCTCGGTAACCATCACTTGCCGAAGCACTTTTTCCAATGATTTCCAGTACAGCTTTTGCTTCCGCTTCCCTATCCAAAACACTCTGTGGTACTCGCTCGCCCTGAAAACCGTATACAGAAACATCAGTGCCTTTGACATTTCACATTTGTCAGAGAAAGTAGCAAAACGGATGTAAATTAATATTATTGAATATTAGGTACCTCTTCTCTTAGCTGAGGTTCTGGTCCAATACCCCAAACTTCAAGATGATCAATAGTAAATTCTTCTTCAACTGAGAGCTGTGGCGATGAATACGTTGTGCAACTTGGGCTACATTTTCCTCTACCAAACTCGGCATCAATCCAGAGTCCAAAATATTCCAGAGTTCCGCCCATTCCCTAAAGCATAAAAAAATACAATCAATTTTATAACGCAAATTCCATATACCCTTTCCGAGTATTCGTCCGTCTATATCTGCGAAAACTTGCCAGTCCATTAGGCAGTGTCTTCTGTTGGACATTGAAGTACTGGAAATTAGCGTTGTAATTAGTTGGGTAATAAATCATCAATTTCGGGCTTAGGTGGAACAGGAAAGCATCCGATGTCCCTACGTAATTTAATTGATCGATCAATTCAAGAAAAAACAATTTTCAACAACGTTTGAAAATAAAACCTACCATAGAATTTCGGTCCAGGTGTCCAACTATTCGTTGCATAACCGCCAAAAACTCGGCCCAGACTATCTCGTATAATAATCACAGAAGGTCCCTTGTCTTTTATAAGCCCAATTAGTTTAGAAAAACTCTCTCCGTGCGTTACTGTAGAAAAGAGAAATCTCCACTGATCTCGAAATTCCACCGGAAGGTAGTGATTGAGAAAGATAATTCGGGTAAGGTCCAAGAGCGTAGGTTTAGTTGCCGTAACCGGTGACAAGATTTTACGACAGTGTGGAATGACATATTTAGTAAAGTAGAATTCTTGGTCAAAGTTGAAACAATGGCTGAAGACGGAGTCATGGAGGCTAAGGAAGAGAGCACACTTGGAGATGCCTGTAATCGATTCATCCAGCGTGTACTCCCGTGACACTAAAGCACTGTCGTCATCTTTGGCAATGAAATCCTTCGGTACCCCACCAGGGTAAATGAGGTCACGGAGAAGGTTGTGGGTGAGAAGCGTTACTGTTCCACTTGTTACGGGAACACTTCTGGCCCAGGATTTGACTGCTGGTGAATGACCAATTGATTTGAGGTAGGACTCAATGATGCTTCGGGCGTACTGAAAAATCGAAATCAGAAAGATAAAAAACTGTGACAGGCATGGCTCTGGCATGCTCATTTGTCGGATTAATCAAATCAACATGAAAATTACCTTGATAATTTCCGCACCCGTAATCACCATATGCTTGTCTTTAGGTTCTGCTTCAGCACATAACTCGAGCATAAGTCCAATTTTCTCATCGATGTCACCCTTCAGTGCTGTAGAAATGAGGTGCACAATTCCTTGGAATGGAATCGTATGAGGTTCCTTGCTCCCAACTTTCTCCGTCAATTTTCTTGAGATTCTCAAAGTCAGCCAATTGTCTAAACTGTGATCACAGTGTTTCTAAGATATTCAGAAATGTTATATTGCTATTATGATTTATCAGTGAGTAAAATATTAATCTACTTTGTCGTATTTTTACGCGTTTGATTCTGATGCAATTTTTACCTGAAATGCTTTATCCGAACACCGGAGCTGATTAGATTTATCCTGATCTTCCAATTTAATTCGATCAAAAATAACTCTGAGATTTGCAACTTCCTCAGTAGTCAAATGGCCTGAAGATGAAGATGACTTCGTATGTTGTGCGCCCATGTTTATTTATTATTTATTTGCTTTCAGTTCACTGTGCACTGTGCAGTGCAGTGGACTACTGTTCCTGATGTGGTGGGTGGAAGCCGACAGGTTATTTTAAAGTTCAATATATCAAGAAGCAGAGGCAGGTATAGATTACACAGTGAACAGGTAGCAGGTATATTGATACTTCCTTTTGTAGATAAGGTAATGAAGTATAATTCAGAACCTTAAACTTGAGCCAGGGTAGGCTATTGAGGCATAGAATCCACTTGTGAATGTGAATATTAAACGTCACGTCACACACTTTGCATTGCAGATATTCCCGACTGAAAGAGATTTTGGTGCAGGTGCTGCTGGCGTCGGTATTCGGTATAGCTAATGTAATTATCAACCACTACTGCACTGTGCGTTGACTGTTGACGGATGCTAAATGTTAAATTCAATTGTTTTTTTTACACTAATGTTATAAGTTCAGTATTGTCGATAGTTTATTCCGTTGTTGTTTATGATGCAGAAAGTAGAAGAGGGGAAAGAGGTATAGACAGACAGTGTTGGTATAAACTTGGGGTGTTGATAATAGAATTACGTATAAACGAAGCTCGTATTGAGTTGAATTTTTAATCTTCAGGTTTTTCTACCGGAGGACCACAGGGTTGAAGCATTTTCTCTACAAAATTGAACTTGACACGAGCCTTGGATTCATTTTCAGTCAGAGCCATGTAATTGAGAAGATCGGAATGACCCAGAATAGAAGCAACTGTGTCACGATGTTGATTGGTCACCCATTCATATTTAGATGTGTCGGCATGTCCAGTTCCAATGTACTTTGATTGTAAATGCTCCAATTGACTGTGAATGTTGTATCTCTCTCCAGTACTTTGGTTGGCCATTCTTTGCAGGGATGACTTAATTCCTGAAAATTAAAAATTAGAAGGCATTGAATTTAATTAAGTTCAAGTACCTGCAATGTACACACTAAACTATCTCAATCTTAAGCATAATACATTTTCTGGGTAAAAGCAAGCCAAGTCCGGAATTTTATTAGTTAAGTATAAGTATTTGCCTGGCTGGCACACGGTAAACCTTTCACTTATTTAATTTACGACATGGTTATGACATGGATTCAGCGTTGTTACTTTAATGTTCATGTTCTAACATTAGTATTTTGTATTTACACGCAACGTACAACTAACTCGTAGGTTATTCTTTAAAGGGCTTACACTTTGACCTTTAGAATAATTTGATATATTTCATAATGTATATCTTATCCTTATAAAAGTGTGTAAGAGACAATACGCAGATAACAGAGTTTCAGGTGTCTTATTATTCGGGTATTTGGTATTATGTCTGTCTGTGAGTCTAGGTATGCATATTTACGATTTCATATTTTGTAGGTATTTCATAAATGACACATATGAATGGGTCGGCTTTCGGCATTCGGAAGAAGTGCCATGGACACGTAGGGGATTTGTTTTGTAACTTCCGACACGGCATTTACATTTCGGAAGAAGTTTGCCAATGGGGGCACGTGACGGGATTTTCAGTGCATAATAGTGTAACTGGGACACTGTCAACGGTACACCGTCAACCGTGTGCCGTAAATGACAAAATGTGCTACGGACAACGGACAACGGAAATCTCATAGCATAGGCGAGGTAGTTACGATAGGCACCATATCAAAAATCTCACGCCGTCAGCCGTGTTTTAGACACATCTTCCGAAATTATGTGTGTTTTCTGTTGCGTATTTGATTTCCTGCGTCTAATATGCCGTGCACTTGGAATTTCTTTCGTAATGCAACCAGACAGTCCAGGAGCAACGTACCTGACTAGGTGTGTTTGGTGACTTGATCAGGTGTGGTACGCCATGCTGACTCCTTTACTAGCATATGACCCGCTCTCCCAATAAACTATTCTTGAAATGAAGTTGAAATAATTATATTAAAACACGAATCACTTATCCAAGCTATTAAAGCATGTCTT
>JAQFYT010002177.1:0-13650 GCA_034694925.1 Ceratophysella denticulata | reverse complement strand
TTTATTTATTTATTAACCCTAAAGAATTAGGTTTTTACAAGTTGTGAGGATTGTTAAGAATCCTTCTCCTCTAGTACATAATTATCAATGGATTTCGAATTATCCATATGAGTCACTCAATTGAACAGAACTATGCTGAGAAAGTATTAATTCAGCAGCGGCACCAGTCCGAATATTGTTCGAGAAATACAAAATTCCGTCGTGTACTACTACACCGGTATAACCAAATGATATTTGAGATTTTCCAAGCATTTATCTTATTTGAAAAATTTGCAGCAACTGATTCAGTCAAAATTAAAAATATGTGTATATGCTTGATGCCGAACTAATTTTAAATTAAACATTCAAAACAAAAGTGTAGTTTTGAATAAGTTACTAAAGTTGCCTTCGGTTTAGTGGCCATAACATCGCCAATACTGCCGAACAATCTATTTACCTAATAAACGATTACCTACGGAGATACCCATGTTTGCCGACCAAATACTAAATATGTAAGTTTAGCATAAATCAAATCCGTATGCAATCGCGTGAATCATCGATCATTTAGTAGAACGTACCTGTATCTTATCACAAGTAGCGTCAGATCCTGAAGCCCTCCGATGAACCGGAAAAAGTGCTCCGAAAACAATGTCCCCAGTGATATTAACATAAACTTTCCCACCCCTGGCCACAACACCGTGACCCAGAAACTCCCACACAGAAAAGAGGGTTAAGAGGCCCAGCCCAGTCCTTCCAACCGGCATTTCGTCCTTCAAAATCCACTTTCACCACTTTCTCTGACTTTCACCAAATTCAAAACTTTCACTGCCAATCCAAGCCCGAACGTCACTCCCACTTCAAGGACTCGCATAATTCACAGAACAAGACCATTGTTCTTTTGGCCGTTGACGTTGTTCACTCTGACACTGACATAACTTCATAACCATGTCTTCAGAGCTTGTCAGTCGTCAATCGTTACAAAAGAAAATTTAAAATTTATGTACTTCAATTTATTGTGTTGTCGCGAAAAGTTAGACGTCTGGGTCTGGCCCGTGAAACTCCCACACGACCCGAATAGTAGCAGAAACAGCGGGAAGTAAATGATCCGGTAACTGAATTGGGTGAGAAGGGCTGTAATGGGGTTCCATGTTGATTTTCGTATCAATTCCAGTAATGTCGTTATTCGTATCGCTCCATGTATCAGCGTCACGGTAGACCTACTCACTCAAACCGCATCAGCTTTCTCTCTGTCCATGTATTTCTGTAAATAGGAGAGAGAGAGCAAGATGGATATAAAAAAGAACTGAGAAAATTCCAATATCCAAGAATCCAAAGAACTCCTAAAATAAAATTACATTCTTCACAATCCCTCCGTCGTTACTGACGACACTCCCTTGTCTATGGCCTATGCCTGACATTCACAGACGTGAAATCTTGTTTTTGGGTTCTGGCCAAACCCAAGGTCGTTGTTTACTTGTTCTTGTCATAGAAAATAATGGGTTTTGTTGGGTAATGTGGAATTCGAATTAATGGTGTCTGGGGTTGATAATTACGGCATTTGTCACCTAACCATTCACATGGGATGTGACGCTAATTTCTCTGAGTTTTGTATTTAATTTTGCCAGGAAAATATGTGGGTTTTCCATATTCTAAATTTGAAGTCGTTTTCTTCAGAACAAATTAATGAAGACCCAATCTAACGCACGGAAACATCTAAAAAGCCAAAATATAAACACATATATTCTGTCAAAACGACCAAGATATGCTCGTACCGTGTCCCTCAAAAATCCCTTTTTTATTTGTAACTTTGGAAAAATACTTAAAATAAAATGCTATTGCTCGGTGTGATTCGCGATAGTATTGTAATTTTAATATCGCTTATGCAATATTTCTCAAATTCGGTGCCGCATGATATTTTAGATTTCTAGCCAAAATAAAACCTCAGTTTAAATTCTCAGTTACTAATTAATTGCATTTCAAAATGGTTGTACTGCAATTTTGGTGGTAAAACGGGTATGTGTATCTACTGCTGTAGCGCTCTTGAGATTGATCATATGTCATAGGTTTTGTCCATAATTGAAAATCGAAACGAAGACTTCGATTCGAAGCCTAATAAAATGCCATGTAACGCAAGAATCTCATATTGTCGTATTACAAAATACGTCTTTTTATAGAGATTGGAAATAGTGAACCCTGTCAAGAGCAGTGACAGTTATCGGATATAGTGTAATGAAACTTTGAACGAGAGGCCATAATCGTTCATAATAAAGTGACAGCCTATTTACAAGACCGGCCCATGCGGCTACATCACTATAAGAATATGGTTCTACAAAGGCCTCACTCCTTGAAAATAGCAAAGTGACAGTAAAAGTAGTGTCTATTTTACTATTGCTAACAGGATTCGAGTAGAACAAAGAGGCGATGAGGGCTCTCAAGGGAAATGAATAGGTCTAATTCGGAAATAAAACCCCTGAATGTCAGGCCGCACTCCAGGAAGGTCCTTATTACGCCTACTTTAAAATCCTACACGTCGAATCATCCAACATGCAACTCAAATTCATGAACATGAACAATACAACGAGCTCTAATTTAGCTCTATTCAAATTGACAGAATCATCTGTCTAGTCTAAATTCAATTATTTAGTTCAAATTGAAGTAGTATTTCGTGTCGCACTTTTGAATTTTAATACATACACGCAAAATATGAATGGACTACGCTTTATAAGTTCGAAAATCTGCTTTTATTTCATATAAATAATCCGATTTTAAAGGGAAATCTTCGCATATAGGACGCAGTCGGAATTTACAAGTTAAACTACTTAATTCGATTTATATATGGATTCTTATGCATCTATAAATGGCATTTCCCTGAGCTGATGCGACATTCCGGAAATTTCAATATTGGACCAAAATGAGCCTTGGGTACGAAAGTGGCCTAGGAAAAGCAAACTTTTCTCTCAGGAACCTTAGTGGGGGGGGGGGGTTACGACTTACTTATTACTTCAAATCTCGAGAGACTCAAATAATGATAAAACAACTCCATTTCCTCAGTAGTAGTAGAAATAGAAGTATGCTGGGGGAAGATGTGGGTCATGAGAATTCAAACTTGTGGATTCTCTGAACACAAGTAATGCAGGAGCAGAAACAGAGCAGTGAACTATCTAAGGTCTGTAGTACTGCCAATGCCAGATAAAAAGCTTCTCGAACTGAACTTGGAATAAAACAAACAATTTAAATCCCTGGCTCAATCCAAAAACTTTTTCTGTTTCCAATTTCAGAACAGTAAATAATCAAGAGATAAAGTTATTTCGACCTCATTACGAATTAGTATGTTTACGATATTCATGCATAGGATTTGGTTGGTTTGGTAAACCTGCCAACATCATGTTTACGGATTTGATAACTTTCAGGATTAACTTTATCATTCAAATTCTTAACCCTAAATAATTTTCATTGCACGGTGCTGAACTCTTTTGGAGTGACAAATACCGTATTTATTCTTAAGTTGGCCCGGGCCATCTTTAAATCTCGGACCCAACGGGTTATATATTAATGCTAATTAATAACTAACGATTGACAATTTATCGGTTGAAAATGTACTTCGGCGGACTTTCCAATGAACGACCTACACATTTACCTTATTTGCATACAAAATCTAAAAATATCTAGGTACACGAACAAAAGAACACTTATAAATTCAAACGCGAACATCGACATCGCGAATCGCGAGGCGAAGCCTTAAAACAGTTATATATACGACCTTGTGTAACAGATCAGTGTTTAACCTCGTGCTAAATGAACACTTATATATGGAAATTCAAAGTGACGAAATTATAGAAGTTAGACAAAACTAATTTGCCTTTACAATTATTCTAGTTTTGAAAATATTTTCAAAACTTTGTCACCAACTTTCAATTAAAATTCCATTGAAATCACACTACACAGCATCGTGATATTTGTATCTCTGTGTATATTTTATTTTCCAAATATGGACAACTCAAGTAAAATATAGTGAAGAGAGGCTTCATTTCCACAGTGAAATGGAAATAAGCCAAAATTTCACTACGCTCTCGTCGAGCACTTCACTTAATTTGATTTAGTCCGGATCTTTCGTGGGATTCGACCATCAAAAAACTTGGTGAAAATAGCCTCCGACCGTCTACTTACAAATGCAACTATGACATGTGACATTTTCTCTATTGTCCAATATGACAAATGTCACTTTGTCCTTGACTTCTTCATTTTTATCAGTTCATGGGCTCCACCGCGAAAGTCCAAATCGAGTAGGTGCTGGCTCCAGTCATTAAACTTCCAAGTGTTCCTTACACAGTGTTAGTGTCAATCAATGTTAACGCTAACCCGTATTTCTGCTAAAAACAAACCTGACTGTTAATTACAGCCAGACTCATACGCATAAATACGCCAAAACATTAGCACACTCAAGAGATTAGCCTAGTTTTATGCTAATGGAAAGGTGTGCATACAGAGTGGAGCAGATTAAGCCCTGCCCTGGCATACATTTAGGCAAGATTATGGATGGAGCTTGTCCGCAACAGAGTACCATAGACTTGAATTACGAGTTTAGGTTATACGTTCTATGAGTCGTAGGAGAAAAGTTTTGAAATTAGGATTCATGTCAGTCGTCGGTTAAAATCTTAAGGTTATTCTCAATGCCTAGTGTTTTGACGGTATCTTATTGTCCAGGGAGTGGTCCACGGAAATTGCTGTAAAATTCGCAATCTGAAATGAAATCAGACGTATATGATGTCGTTGGAAAGCCTAGAATCTTGCTAGTTGATGTATCTCAATTTGCATAAATAAGAGAATATTATGAACAAAACCATAGCCATATTAAGTTTTTAGCTTACAACGCTATACCATTAGTCGGATTCCGGCTTGGGCAAACTGAGCCGTCGTTTTGCCGGAACCATAATGCCTTCCCGAATACATTAGCTTTTTCCATTATGAGATACCGGTACAATTCTAAATTCTGAGAATAACCTTAAAACAAAAGGAGAAAGAGTCGTAAAATCCAGATGCTCCGCTCCATTCGTCTTGACTTTCTTGTCGAGGAGTATCATTTGAGCTGAATAAAATGAACAGAGCCTCCATTTCTCGAGCGAATCATCTACTACCCCCATGACATGTCACTTATTGCTAAGTCTCGTTTTCGGTGTATTCTGTACAATTGGTTCTATCAAGAGGAACGTCACGCTACAGAATTTGCGCTCACGAATTACCATATTTGAGGAAGGACTACAGATAAATAAGCTATACAAAGAAATACAGTATATTTCGAATTATTCGAAATGCTCTTGGGCTATTCGTTATTCGTTAAAAAGCTAATTCCCATCATAATATAACGGAGAATTTAAGCAAAATGCTAAACTAATAATTCAATAGCGCCAGCTAAAACTGGAAATATACCTACCTTCTTAATTTGATTGGATTCAAATAATTCCAGATGAGTTGTCACCTCCAAACTAACAAGAGGTAAGTTATGGTAGGTTTAGGTTAAGTTTCGTCAAATTGGCCCACTTGGTGTTTAACCTAACCTGACTTAAATAATTAAATTGGAACTTTTGAAGCAATCAAACCTTACCAAAGCTCGAGTTAAATAAATACGTTGTTCGATTTAGGGCTGTAGTTTTCACTTACGGCCGGATATATAGCACTTCCGCTTTGTCAAAGAAAGCCAAAATGGAAAAGGTATGTAAAAAACGTGAATTACCGTCCGCGTTTTCCAGCTTTAACTCGTGAATGTAAAAATTCGATATCTAATATAAGCTTGTATCATACAATTAAGCGTAATAAACTCAACTGAATTCACAATGTTTAACACAGTAACCGGTAATTCTTTAGTGCTTGTGCTCCAAGACCTTTCGAGATGAAGAGTCGAACTCCAACTAACTGTGGAATCAGACCAGAGATGAGCTTGAGTTCAATTTTAGTGTCCGGTAAAGGGAAGGACGGAGACAGAATGTAACGTATTACACATGACTGACGGGCCGTATAATCTGGACGTTAGCAGCATCATCGGCTCTGACATGACTGTCTGAGGAGAAATGTGACAAATGTGACGTGACAATAGAAATAATACTTGGATATATCACTCCGATTTAGTTTTCTTGATGCCAGACCAGAGTAAAATATTATGCTGGTCATACCTCTCTGCACGCCAATTCCATGAATCATCGCCCATCGTCGGCAGTATGGAAGAATATCTAGCTCGAAATAGCCTCAACTCTACGAATCCAGCTAGATATAGTAGCATCATACCATTGCAAGTCGACATGTCTGTGTGGGTGGCTTAAGGCTTTTGTTTCGGCGGAAATTGGAACTGCGTAGGATTTAAATTAACCAAGAAAATCAATACTTGTGACCAATTTTCCAGTGTTTTCACCAATATTGCTTTCACCAACTTGAAATCGCTATTGTAAGGCATCACATTTTTGGCAAACGCTTTCTAATTGGTCAAGTTCACTAGGAAGTTTCCCGCTCGTTTAAATCAAAAGACACTGGAATTTCAATCGGCGGCGTAGCTGAAGTTATTCAAATTACAATTATTTTCAAGATCCAATTATACCCATTTTTCTCCGAATTGTTTACTTGATTTCTTCATTGAAATTGAAATTGACAGCATTCGAATTACGCACCCCGACTTTCTCCATACTTTCTCATTTCCGCCTTTCACTTTCCGTTCATTGTTTATTGACTTAGGCTCTGCGTAGAGGGCTTTGTTCACCGAAATACAAGTAGTATACCTACCTACACATAATAGCCTCGGCACCTGCGAGAACAAATATTGACCGGAAGCTTAAGCTATGGACAGTACTAGTATTACGTTTCTCAGTGGGACAGGATAGAGTCCAGAAAGCAATTTAATCATTTTGGAGTCGGAACATAGCCGAAGTTGAATTGAATTACAGACAAACATCAGTCAATATTTACCTTCGCTGTGCGGTCCCGCACGGTCTAATCTCCTTAAAAGCATGGTTGGAACAACATGGATTATGCGTTATCCAAAGGGTTATCGAATCCGAATTACAGCTAAATAGGCATTAGTATATTTAATTGGGAATTGTATGACGCATCTGTTGGCACGGGTAGTACAAATTCATGCGAATCCAAACGAAAGAACATCCGAAACTGACGAGGTGCGTGGGTACTGCAAATGTCATCGCCCGACGACAGTAGATTGCACATTCTGTTTAAAAAATCACGCTCTGATGCATGATGCATGGGGCCATTAGTTCTGAATAAAAACCAATAAACCTAAAACGAAAGATGATGCGAATAACCTGAATCTCTCTACGGCAGATTAAATTGAATCTCCCGTTTTCCCGAGAGAAAACGAACAAAGTCTCAGAAGGAGCATCTACGGAAGCGTGAATAAATCGAGTGTAAACAAATTCCAATTTATCCAGCAACAACCCCAACTCAAAATTGCAGAGTAGGTATAGCCTAGTACAAGTACATAGCCTCAGCCTCAAACTCACACGGAGCTTTCCAAAAGCTTTCACCCAAATGTGTACACACCAGTACTTTCACCTGAGCGTGTAACATGTAGCATGTGGGCACTTGCGTCTCTCCCTAGCCTCAGCCTCGACCTCAAAAACGCAATATACCTCCGTCGTCTTATTGTTTGTTTTTCTTGCTCAGGTATGTCTTCCGTCGTAATATAATAAGACCTCAATTTTGAAATTCAACCAAAAAGACTCACATCACAGTGAGTGTTATTGTGTCTGACGTTGACGAGTGTGTTTGATGTGTGTGCGTCTTATACAGTTCAGTTCAGACAGCATTACCTACTTACACCAGACACAAGCTGCCACCCAGATCCATATACAATTTACAATACAATTCCTATCGAACCACTACTGCCTGTCTGGTTCACGTGTCAAGAGCGGATTCGCATTCGCATAGTAATATCAAGTATCAAGCACTACTTGTACGTGTAACTCAATGTATCTTTATTTAAAGAAGAAACGATCAATCACGTGCTTAAACCTTATACCTAATCCTCTACCGTCCTCCCGCAAAAGAAAAGCCAATTTGATTCCGAAGATATGCATCGACACTTCGTTCGGGTAATTTTTGACGCGAACCTAATGTAACTCGAACTCAAAAGCCTTGTCACAAAAATCTTGCAGATCTTTCGCCGCTACCCTGTAGCACCCAGTCCATCCTGGATGCTAAGACAAAGTCGATACGATAGAACGATGACTCGAAGGATCCATGGCGAAAAGACCAGACGCCCATCCAGACGCAATCATCAGCTATCTGTAGTAATCCCTTACCATAATATCCGGCTAATATCACTAATACGCCGCATAAGGAAATATGGAACCACTACTCGTTCTTTCCATGCAATTTAATCCGGGGCCAAGTCTAGTTTTCTTTTATTTGACCAACCAAGTTGGTGGGCGGTAAGTAATGGACTTCTTGTGGGCACAGAGACTCCAGCAGCAGAAGGACCTAATCCCCTATACTATTGTATGTGCTTTGGCTACCTCCACTCAATTTCCGGTTCGGGGTTCCCACGCAGTTCCGTACGGGTAGAAACTCAAGCCAAACTCACTTCCGTAACCCTTCTTCCATTACTAACTCATCATCGTAAGTGGTCAAACGGTATAGTAAGATAGAAAAATGGTGGGCGGAACCTTAAATAGTAATAAATACTACCTATGCAAATTCGTTACTAAAATTGAACTTGAATGTCAACCTTTTTCGGTTAAAAACAGTACAAATTGTTTAAATATTCAACGACCTCATCTGGTACAGTAAAACGATCCAGATCCTGGCCCCAAGGTTAGGTTTTCTTGAATCAAAATACAAGCCCGAGTAGGAAAAATACACATGAAATCCACCGAGAACTTTTTTCAATTTTAAAATAAATTCAAATTGGTTTGAATTTGAAGGTCTTTCTTTAGAGCGTTGTATATGCCATTTGCTAAAGCAATTTGAGCTGTGAATCTGAATCGTGATCCTGGTAAAATTTAACATTTAGCCTTTTCATATAGGAAGGCGTTTGGCATGATTGTGTATAATTTAATATTTGGACAGCATACATTTTGGATACTTGAAGCTTTGTATTTTGTATGTACGTTTACGCAGTGTTCTCGGTACACGTGTCATGTGAGATCAGGGGGTCGCGTAAGTTTTTCCTAACCTAGCCTTTTAGATTTGTGATATTCATCTCTGGTTAGGTTAGGAAAACCTTCCGCGGTCCCCCGACCCCGATCGCACATTGTTGTCAATTAACGCATCAGCCTGAATTCCAGCTATTTGCAGTAAAGTGTCCTATGTACATAAAATACATATTACTGAAGTGCTGCTTACGCGTTCCGTTACTGATTGGCAGAGACACACGCGTTGGCAATTGCATCCCCAACCCCTGATTTATGCTCAGCGTCAGTCGTCTAATTTGGGGTTACCGAAACACGTGCAAAATAGCAATTTCTTGGAAGAAAGTAATAAATAACTCACCTGGTGGTTTATTCCTTCCCCTCTTCTTGCCTTTCTATTTACAGAATTCTTCTTCTTCCAAACAGTGTTCAAAACAGCGGGTTTTCACCTCTAGTTTAACCTTTAGTGAAAAAAATTATAGGTTTTCTGTACCGTTGTGTAAAACTCTAAACTAAAAATATATTTTTCTAAAAAAAATATTCAATTAGGTCGTTAATAATTATTGTAAAATTACAACGGTCGCTATTGTCCCAAAGAACCTCGTTTCACAGCTCGAGTTCAAAATACACAATGCCAGTTTTCAGGAAGCTTCACCGGGTTTTATCCCTCATTCGGGAGAACATCTCTCGGTTAGCATCCCTCTGTAATGCAGACTATGAGTATTTTCTAGGTTCTGCTCTGCGCTCTCATAACCCAGTACCCCAAACCCTTACTCAACGTCGTCAATGTCAGTTCCGCGAGCAGCAGCGTCAGCCAGCAAAATGAACTAACTGTAATAAGTGTTAGTGAGGCAGGCGAATGACAATAATTTTAATAACGTTTGAATCTTTGAACTAAATATATAAATTACCTTACGTACCAAACATACTAGTTACTTTCACCTGTAACTTAAAACCTAAACTAAATATATAATTACTATTACTTATGTAACAAGCTTAAGTGTGTTCCCTTTCCATCCCTGGGCAGATGTATTGCTCCATAAAACAGTCGTTCGTAATTGTGCTGTCCCCTGTTTTAATCTGAATTACGTAATTGTAGTCTATAATGGACTATGCTACAGCTAAGCTAACAGACAGATTCCAATTAACCAACATACAAAATAGGAAAATGGGTTCGTACATGCAGTTTTCTACCATTTTCCAAATGCTCCGTGACCTCAGAAAAGATGCGAAACGCGAACCAAACTTACTTATTAAACATGCTGAAACACAATTACTACAGCTGATCTGCATAACTTTATTTAAGGCACATAACCACGTACTAACTTTAATAATTAAGTCCACTTTCCTGGTTTGATAGTCTTGAATTTTGTATCTTATCTTCCGTCGCTGGAATCAGCCTAAACTTACTTACTTACACGTTACTTCATGCACTAACCATCAATTATATACCATTTTTAGTGAAAGATTGGGTTTAGAAACTCGTTGTGCGTCGTTAATCGTTACGTTACACATTATACATGCTTTCGGGAAAACATTTAAAAAAAGGAAAATTACTTACATGGAACGAATCAGGATGAACGTTATCATTTAGAAGTTACGTTACTGTCACGCTCGAGGCTCTACTCTACTACAGTTGTTAGCCATATTATGCAGATCTATCATTAAGGCTTGAGTGGTGTGGGTAGAAAGGATTTGGCGATGAGAGCTGCAATTGCCTGGATTTTATCTCCATCAAATCGTCGGAGCTCGAACATAACCTGGAATTAGAATAATATTCGTTTTACATTTCTCAGTACCTAATAAGAATTAGGTTTGTATTAGCGTATTTAGACAAAATTAAGAAATGTAGACCTACTTGATGGCGTGGATATCCCAGCTTCACAATTTCTGCAACATCC
The DNA here is from genome assembly GCA_034694925.1 of Ceratophysella denticulata. NCBI lineage: Eukaryota > Metazoa > Arthropoda > Collembola > Poduromorpha > Hypogastruridae > Ceratophysella > Ceratophysella denticulata. The sequence goes on along the minus strand of JAQFYT010002177.1, from coordinate 2,642 downwards.
GCCTCAGTAAACTTATCCGTCGGATTTATCGTCACTGCCGCAGTATTGTCGGAACTTTCCCCGGCTGAGCCGCGTGGAAAAAAAACGAGATTAATACAAAACACGACTTACGCGCAAAATAAAAATCAACCAAAAAGCCCAAAGAATGATCAAAGAAAGATTAGATGTTTATCAATCAAAGATCAGAGGTGCAGGTGTAAGGAATGGATTAGCACTAGGGTTGATGCTGGTTCTAAAACTAAATCACTGAGAATTTTGAAATCAGGGGTCAGGACAGGAAGGAAGGATAGCAGTTGGTCATCTTGAAGAAAAGCATGCAGGAACTAGGGTCGAGACGAAGAATGTTTCCGACTTCGCTTACTGGATGATGGTGCACTGGAGCTGGAGCCAGCCTTAGCCTGCTGGTCTTTGACACTCTGCTCAATGGCATGGGCCAAGCCCGCGTCTTCACTTCCAAGAGCATCCATGGCATCCTCGTGCTCACGCAGAGACTCCGATTTTCCAGTCAGACGAGCAGATTCTGGAAGCTCGGATTCAGGCAAGAACGGGGCTTCTGTGGCTGTGGTCCCGATCACAAGGCAATTTCGCTTGAGGTCGATAACGCACTATAACGGAAGAATACATATAATTCATTAGCCAATAAAACAAAAAACAATAATACTTTTGATTCCACGCTGATACATAAAATTGCAATTCATTTTACCTGATGTCGTCTGAGTAGGTCAAGACCGAGAAGCATGTCCATCTTCTGATCTCCAAGAATTGAGAAGGAAGAAACGAAAAAGTCATTAGCAATCTGGATCTGGACCATGTGAATTCTTCCGATAATCTTCTGTGTCCCGACTCCCTTGGCAATACCAGAGAACCTCGTATCGACAAGGCGCATGATCTTGCAGCGTTCAGCACATTCGGTGGACATGATTGTTGTTTGAGCACCTAATTAGAATAGAATAAGAGATAAAGCGATCTTAACGGTTAGTCAATGAATCAACTTTTCATTAACTACTCATATTCTGTAAACAAACTTACCAGAGTCAATAAATGCCTTGACTGGAACCCCGTTAACCTTGCAGTTGATGTAGAGCATACATACGGTTCCAAAACTCTCGGGATTAAACTCCATGGCTGCCTCCATGTTCGCATCAACCTGTTTCTGACGAATCTCGTCTTCAATGAGGCGCTGAGCTTCCACGTCCATTGAATCTGCCGTGAGGAGACGAAGACGTTGAGCTTCCCGTTCCTTATGAGACTTCTGCATGTCCCGAATCATTTTGGAGAATTTCTCAAAATCTCCACTATGCAGTGCATCAGAGAGGGGTGGATTGTTCTGTTTGAGCAAAGCAAGCTGTTCTGGACTCGCCAAGAGCTGTTCACGGATATAAGCAGGGTCATCTTGATCAACGACAGGATGATTTGGACGGGATCGAGGTGTTCCACCTCCTGTTCGACCCGGAACATGGATTCCACTGAAATCAAAGTTGGGGAAGCGACCGGCAGCTGCAGGAGCTGGAGCAGCAGCAGCAGCACCCCTTGACCCCGAATTTGGTGGTCGGCTTCGTGGTGGGGCTGTCCGGTGTCGTTGAAGAATTACAACGTCTCCATCTTTGACTCCATGTTCCTGTTAAGTACATATATGAATACATATAATAGTAATCATAATTACTTACAGTTGACAGTAAAACTATATAAAGCCCGTAATCCCAATCCACAATCGCTCAAGCGTTGTCAGCTGAGTGCCATAGTGTAGACACATGCTTACGCAATACATCACTAGTTCTTCATCAATCATCATATCCGACTGATTGATTGATTGATCAATCATCATATATTATGAATTGACTCTCTATCTGTATTACTAGATCGAATCTAGCCAAGTCATCGAGGGTACTTGATAAACCAAAGATAACGTTGACATTTCACTTCAATTTTGCTTGACTTTTAGAAGTTTAGATATTACGCAGTAGGTGAATATGCAGATGGGAAACCTGGCCCCTGGCCAATTTCATTCACAATATCGACTTTACTTCCGCAATATAATATGTAACTAATAAACAACAACAAGTCAAAGCCCATTGTTTTGATCGATGAGGTTTCTCATCTTTGTCAGATTCAGATCAGAATAATCGAAAATGTGGAAGATTATGGTGAAAGGCAGGGTAAATGGATGGGTGGAATGAGCACGCCTCGCACTGTGAAATGCACTGTTGAAGGTAAATGGCAGATTAAGTTTAAACAAGAATCAAACTGACGTACTAAAGAATGTATTTATGACTTATCATCAATAGATTGTCATCATCATTCATCATTGAATGTAATACTTAACAATAAGAGTATGTCAGCCAAAGTGTGCATGAGCGAGCCATTTGACTGTCGACTGTTTCGTACTTTCTTAGTTTACTTAACAGGATTAAGAATACGCTGTACTTAATTTATTTTGACACTCTACGTACATAATAAAGGTCAATTCAATCCAAGTCAATTGTCAATGTTGAAGCAGAGTTCAGTGTTGTCTGACTCTAACGTGAGTAGTGTCAAACGTTGAAGCTATGCTGGCTGATCATATTCTGTACTAGCAAGTGAAGCCATGGCAACCATGGCCCGTCACGTTGACGCGTAATGTTGTAAACGGTATGCAAGCGCTC